>CAUOFW020005548.1:0-26877 GCA_963454935.2 Ilex paraguariensis
GGGCTTTAAAATCATTAAAAACTTGAGTTGTTGGAGTATTAAACTCATTTAACTTTGAATAAATTGATTCATAGTATCTTCCATAATTCTTTTATGTGGGGGTTGATATGGTTGATATTGTTGTTGATTTTGTGGTAGTGGTCGACCTTGTATTTGATTTGTAGGTTGTGTATTTTCTTCAACTAAAATTTGGATGATTTCTCCATCATGGATTGTAAGTTTTAGAATATGGATTTAAATAAGGCTTATTATAAGTTGGAACAACATTAGATTGTTTAATTAACACTTCTTTGAATGCTGGTATCGTTGGACATTTTATTGCAGGGTGTCCTGACAACGCAGAAATTTCACATATTTGATTAGTAGTAGATACCACAGACACTTGCTTAATTTTTTTTCATCTCTAGGGCTTCTAGTTTTCGATATAAATTAACCATTTTAGCTCTTAAGTCATCATCTTCTTATAAAACATATTTTCCTCTTCAGATTTATATGATTTAGTTTCCACTATATTTGAAGAAGTCGAGTCCCACATCTGGGAATTCTCAAAAATAGTATCAAAAAATTAAAATGCTTCTTCAGGATTTTTACTCATAAATCCCCCTGCACCACCATTTCAACAAATTGTAGCATTGTAGGTGGAAGAGCATGATAAAAAAAAAACAACTAAAGTCCAGTTTTCCAATGCATGACGTGGACAAGCTTGAAGAAGATCTTTAAATCTTTCCCAACATTGATAAAAAGTTTCACCTTCTTTTACAGAAAAATTTATTATTTGACGTCTTAATGTATTGGTACGATGCACAGGAAAAAACTTTTTACAAAACATAGTTTGTAAAGCTTGTCAAGTTATGATTGAATTAGCTCATAAAGAGTTAGGCCACGGTTTTGCTTTATCTTTCAAAGAAAAGGAAAATTTTTTAATCAAACCATTTCAAAATTATCTTGCAAAGTTCCATAGACTTCTTCAAATTCTTTCATATGCACATAAAGATTTTTCAGTTTCTAAACCATGAAACTATGGTAAAAACTGTATTGTTCTTGGCTTAATATTAAGATTTGGAGCATCTGTTGGAAAAGCAAAACATGATGGGACATTAGTTCGTGTAAGATGTAAATATTCTCTTAATGGTTGTATATTTTGAACTATTTCTTGTTCTCTAGATTATTCTTCCCTAGGTACGTTTCTAGTCATACTTAATTCAAATGATTCTTGTGTAGATGAAGATGATGAAGACGAAGGAGGTGACTAATTTACAGAACCTACTGATGAATGAACAGACACAAACTATTATAAAGAAAAACACACAATATATATATATATATATTAAATTAAACAACTTTCATATTTTATTTGATTTCAAATTACCTTAACTCCCCGGCAACGGCTCCAAAAACTTGATTCGAACTATTTTGTTGATCGAATTTATATTATACAGCCAAGTATAAGTGGTTGAATTGTAGTTTTCTTGGTTTAAGTCCAAGATCAATCCCACGAAGAGTTTTAATAATCAGGAAATAAAATAAAAATATTGCAGTTGTTGGTTAAAATAGGACAGCATGAAATAACTTGTGATGTGAGCTTAGATTGATAACTAGTCTAATTAAATGTTTGTTTTCAGATAAATTGTGAAAAGAAAATAATATAAAAAGTACCATTCAGTTTAAGAATCTCATATGCTTTATATTGGTTAAATACTAGAAATACTACCAAACAACAATTAACTTCCATTTTTCTGGAAAGTCAACCGGTAGGTCTGATGTGTATAGATTATACCGCAACAACTTCTTAGGTTAGCTGGTGGTATACGTGTGTCAATTGACTAATCCTAATAACCTATAAGGATAAGCCATTCATGAGGGATATTTGGGTTACTCAGTTGACCATATGATAGTAAGTAGGTGCATAATAAACCATAACACAACAACTTCTTAGGTTAGCTGGTGGTATTAATAGGCTAGAACACAACAACTTCATAGGTTAGTTGGTGGTATACATGTGTCAATTGACTAGCCCTGATAACGCAGAAGGACATTTGAATTATTTGAATTACTCAATTGACATGTGTCCATTCAAGAGGATCATTTGAATTACTCAATTGACAATATTATAATATGTACGTACATAATAAACCATAACACAACAACTTCTTAAGTTAGCTGGTGGTATTAATAGGCTATAACACAATAACTTCTTAGATTAGCTGGTTATAATATGTACAGTTAAACAATCTTAATAATCCAGAAAGAGAAGTCATTCATGAGGATCACTTAGATCGGTAGTCTGATGATTATATCATGCTACATTAAAACATCCTCAATGCTCCCTTGGAGGTCAAGCCATACCGGTGGAACACCTTAGATATTCTATTGGCAATATTAATATGTATACCAGTTAAACGACCTTAGTAATCCAGAAGGATAAGCCGTTCATGAGGATCACTTAAGTCATTAATTTGATAGTTTTATATACCATGCAACTGTTAAAACATCCTCAGTGCTCCTTTGGAGGTCAAGCCATACCGGTGGAATACCGTAGATATTTAACTAACAGGTTGATGATTCATTGATATCATAATTCATGGTGTAATACCCAATTATGTATATCAATGTATCATGCATGAAGTTTATAATACATACATATATATATAGAGCTTGATAAAACATCAATATTTCCACAAGTTAACCAACATTATACAAATGTTTACCCTTTACTGAAGGATATAAGTAACTACTCACACTCCACTACTATAGACAAGCAATGAGTGCGGGTCATTATTATTACAACAATAAATAAAATACAGACTCGAACACTTCTTTCACAAGGAACATCTAAAATAAAACCACCTTTCTTATCAATTAAGACAAAAAGATGGCGGCAGTTCAACTATCCGAATAGAAAGATAACACAAAAATGCAGAAGTACAGAGTTTTAGCTTGTGAGTAGGATGGACCGGATTGGGTATTACTTTCTCTTTCTCTCTTTCTTTTTCTCTTTCTTTTTCTTTTTGGATTTCTCTCTAGAGCTCCCCTCCCTTGCCGGCTCCTTCTAAAGAAGGCCATGCATGGCCTATATATACAAAATGAGAAAGCATGAGGTGGAAGATGAGCATGAGCAACCAAGGAGCCACTATCCGGATGCCAAGGTGCCTTGTTGGATGTTGATCTTGATATTCTTGTTGTGCTAGCTTCTCCTTGGGTAAATTACATTTTGTTCCCATGTTCTTTCAAGCTTTGACAAATTGCCCGTTGTACTTTTCATCAATAATTCTGCATCAAAACTTGAAATTTTAGACATTACACAAATAAAACCCTAGTTCTGCACAAACCCTAATTAACAATTTTTAACTGTTTTATTTTACTAAGTTAGTTTATTTACTCTATTAATTCACACATTAATTAGGGTTAATCAACACCTAGGATCCATACACAGATTAATCCCGGTTCCATGTAACCCTAATCCTCTGAAGTTAACTACGAAGGGATCATCTTAGGTACCTAGATCATTACCTTTGTCCTAACCTTTAAGGTGCATTCGGAGTGTGAATGATGTAGCTTTGATGCTTGATCTCATCCTTTTAGTGACACTTTCAAATCTTCAATCTTTATAGCATCATGACCATGGAATAGGTTGAGATTTATAATGGACTTCACAGAATTAATGAATTAACAACATATATTTAACAGCGTATACTTTTTCGGCATCTCTCATTGCTACCACCCTTAGTCTACCTAGGGTTAGAGAATGATGCCCTTATTGCTAGGTCATTCGATTGCCTTGTCTCCCTATAGTAGCTACTAAACTTTATGGTATACTATTCCCAAGAAAGTGGGTTGAGCAGAAAGTTTACCATAAATATTTGACCCAATTTTATAGGTTATTGAATTTGATAGTCAACTACAAAAAAGAACCAAAGACCCACATCTTAGATTTCCCAGTCCAAAGAGAATGCATGCTATATGCCATAGGGGTGGGGTTAGATCTTGACTTGCCCATGATGATATTTGAGTGTATTGGGCAAGCTTTCTTGGAGGCGAAAGTGTCAGTGTCCCGTCTAGTTTTTCATAAAACAAGAAACATGAGTTTAAAACTATAATCATCACACTTAGGTTAGTTTGGGAGTTTCGAGATAAAACTTTATTTGGGAAAACAAGATATTTTGGCATTTTTTACGACAATCAGTCTTGAAAATTCAAAAATATTTGGCAAATTCCTGAAAACTCGTAATAAATAATTCACATTAACTAAAAGAAACATTAGGCAATAACATGATGGTTAGAATATTAACAACACAACAAACTATAAACAATAAGAATAAAAACTGAGTGGATCACTCATCCACAAACAGAGTAAACCGGGTCATCCCAATTTTATGTATGCATACTGAATTCAAATAGTAATAATGTAAAAGTTTATGTTACAAGCTGATAGTCTAATGCAACCCCTATATCCCAAACAAAACCCAAATCCATCACGAACAAGGATAATCAAGCTCCAGGTTGACACTCCTCGACGAGAACCCTAGCCTTGCATGATATGAATGAACATGATATCCCAATAAGATAACTTTTCTCAAACATTGTCAAGGTTTTGAAAACATAATATAGTATACACTAGCGATAGCTGAACATAATAACATGTACATACATAATAGTTCAAACATGCGTAGTATAAAACATGATGTGCCTGGCATAGTTTAGGAAACTTGTTGTAATGGAATATACCATATAAATCAATCTGTTGGCACTGCCATATGACAAGTATCAATATAACCAACAAGATATCACCCAGTCCACACATGAACTATAACACTGTGACGCCCCAAAATCTAGGAGTCCGTTGGTTACCCATCAATCCGCGAAATACCCGTGGATACCGAGTAACTCGATATCACGCCGTTATGCCCCATTTACCGAGTTCCTTAATTTAACAAAAATTGGGGCAGAGTCTCCTTTGTACGGGGAGCTCTACCCAAAATACAACCTGTGCAATATACATTCACATGACCCATCCGAGGCCCAATATAAAATAATGACCACACCGGATCCATTTATCTATACTTTTGACGCCCCTAAAACCGGGGTTCCTATGCCAATGTATGAAGTGTGAATTGAATTGTAAAAGTGTGACATTGACGTGTAAAAGTGTAACATGGCATGGCATGTAAAAGTGTAACATGTCGTGTAAAAGTGTAACATGGCATGTAAAAGTGTAACATGACCTAAAAAAGGGTAACACTGCCATGTACCACTGTGACCTATAACACATCAGACCTATGCATCAAACATAGTTAATATATGTTCAAATTCCAATCCTTTTACATACATTACATGCCAAAATTTAATTACAAGTTTAATTTTACAAAAAATGGATTGAAAGTCACAATTCAGCTTTTCTTCCTCCTTAAGTGCCTGAGTGAGTGCCATCCATCGGCGTATAACCCGCACCTGAAATGTTTTCCCGTATAGGGTGAGCAACGCTCAATACAGTATCTCCTACAGAGGTTACTCCCCACCCTATATGCATATGCAATGTTTACATACAACATTCATCCACAACAACATTCCAAACAAGAATATGCAACTCTATATTGGAATTTACCATGTCATGCCATGAAATGAGATGAGACTTACTCATGCATCTTAACCCGAGCCCTCACCGGCTCTCACCACACTATGCAATGCAAGTGTTAAACCTTTATCATTGATGAAATACATCCAATGATCATTTTTTTAAAACACCAACTATGTATTCATAAAACCACTTCATTCATGGATGTTTCCTATCAAATGAAATCATTATATAATAAAACCATGTGTCTTTGTTTGGGTAGCGAACTTTTGGTGTCGCACCACCGGCTCCACAAAACGATACACTTTTTTGGACTTGCATCGTAGGAAGTGTATAAAACCAGTAACCGGGCCTTGCATATGAGGACGTGTCTAACCCTTCTTGCTATACCCGACACAAATTTTTTTCCATGTCATGCAATTGTGCGACTCTGTCAGACCTTGGTCCAACGGTACTGAGCCCACTTATGACCCACCTAGTTGGTGTTTGATATTAACCAAAACAGTCCATAAAATCAGTCCAAAATAGTCCATAAAATCAGTCCACAAAATAGTCCACATAATCACCAAGTTACAAGAGATTACATAAGTAACTACTATGCATCAAACTCAAGCTAGAAGTTACCCTAAGCCATTTCCATGCTCATTTTCTCATTTCAATAACTATATACAAGTTGTAGGTCATATATACATCTAACCCCTTTTCCTATGGACATCAAAGGTTAGAAATACACCAAAGTAGGAAGAACCCTACCTCTTGGAGAGTAAATCGAAGAGTAGAGCTTCCAAGAACACCAAAACCAACCCCAAAACCTTGATTTCCCAAATCTCCTCTTTTGGATCTTCGGTGAAAACTCTCGTTGTTGGTGTGGTTGCATAGCCCTCGTCGATGTGATCGACTTTAAGTCTTGGCTCGATGGAATCCAATTGACGAAACTCCGAGAATCGGCGAAGGAAGATTGGTTTTCTCCCTTTTCTCTCCCTCTTTCTCTCACACTTGGAACTAGCTGAAATGTAACACCCCAATATGGGATACAATATTTGTAATCTCTATTTGTTTCATACACCTTTCTTTATATACAAATAAGCATATAAAAAAAAATTCATCAAACCTCTTAGTGGTACGACTTGCCATGAACCCTGCTTATTTACAGACTGTAATATTGATCTCAAGAATATGACATATAATAATATAATTTAATTTTAAAGGACATATAAAAATGAAAACCCATGATGACATCCCAATCGACCCTCTAGACTCGACAATGGACTCCTCACATCTTTATGATTTTTCCTGAAAAGTCATTATGTCTATTAGTAAAAGCAAAGATGCGATTAATATTTAAGAGCACAACAAGTGATAAAGAAAATTTTATTTATTTTCGAACAACCTTAACCACGCATCATATACTTACTTACAAATTACACTTCACCTCATACACATTTGCTTACATCGCATAGGCATAACCTGTATATACCACATCGGCAAAATATACAACACATATATTTACTTCCACATAATTAAATTATTTCTCACAATGAATACCCCACATGCACACAAACTAATCGCCTTGTAAATAACAACCGCCACTCAGGCTATACTTAGTTGTACAGATTCTTACGCCACACAGGCCACATGTATTACAAGCTTTTATCACCTCCTAGATATCATTCATCATTGGGACAACCCAAACCACATTAATGGTTTTCTTTAGACGACCCACATCACAAAGAGTTTTTGATCATGTTACTTAGACGACTCCACTACATAATCAAATCCCATCACGTTGACGAATCAAGCCATATAAATAATTCATGTCACTTAGACGATCCAACACACAAAATTTTCTCTCGTCACATAAACGACACTGAAAACACTATCGTATGTCTCTGCTCAATTAATTATTCTCAACAATAACCATAGCAAAAATATATGCTTAAAAGTCTAATAAATTATCACAAAAAAGTTGCAAGGTGGTGCACTTACCTTGCATAATGTTTGACTTGTAGACGACTTCTCCGCCAAAGCTTCTAGTGTAGCGTTTTTTAGCGGTGTTCGTCTCAAGACCTGACATAACCAATATTCACAATTCCATTCATACATTAATACGTAATACCGCTTAAGTTGAAGATGGTTTACTCGAACCTAGTTTAATGATTATATCCCTTCAAATTAAATAATTTATTTATATTAAATAACATTATCTATTCAAATTAATTAAACTAATAGTTTGATAATCAACTCAAGTCAAGTTAAGTAATCAATTCGCATCGAGTAAAATTATCTACTCGAATAAAATTTAGCTAATCTTCTTGAATCCGTTTAGAAAATATTTATTCAAATCAATTACACTCAAATTTAACATTTTTCATAAAATTATAAACATAACAAAAATGTACTTAAATTTGCGTAATTTTCTATTCAAGCATAAAATGACATGTTTACTTGTAATTAATCATATTCATGGATTCATGAAAATTCAATAACAATTCACAAGATTTCTAAGCTACCCACCAAACTACTATATTAATTTTTTCCAAGCAACACCTATGGTACTATGCATTCATAACAAGTATCCCAACAAACCCACATGCAATAATTCTACTCTTCTATTTTTCATGCAACAAACATTAACTTAATTTACAAACCCATATAAATATTGAGGTATATCCTTCATGTATTAATCAAAATTCTTACTAAGCATCAGACTTAAAAAATACCATACTTTAAATACATGCAACACTCAAAATATATATATTAGAATTGGATTCCTACATCTTAGTGGAAGAAAATGGATTACAATTCTTACCTTTGCACCCACACTTTTTTTTTTCCCTTTTTTTGTTTCTTTCCTTCTTCTTCTTTCCTTCTAGTTCTTGTTCTTGGCGATAATGTCTAAGACTTCTTGTTTTTTTTTGCATGCAAGACATGCCTTGCATGTCTTGCTAAGTGGAGACTTCCATCATTACTTACACACACACACACACACACACACACACACACACATATATATCCATACATATATTTCCTTATATAATGTATATGGATACATACTTATATTTATATGTCTACTTTTTCTTTATATGCATATTTATACATATATATATATATATATGTATATATATATCCAAATTATTGATCACCCATTAAATTCTTATTTTGGACCCTTAACCACTTCTTATATATACTAACACATTTTATTTTAATAACAATAAATTGATGTCACATGCTTGCCACCCAATTAATTTCACATGCGCTAACGTACATAAAATAATAAACTCATATATGTTAACATTCTTATTTAACTTTTCACACTTGAATAAAATAATTTCCCCTATAATCATTATTTATAAATTATTTCTGAATATTAAAATTTTCATTGTTCAGGTTTAGGTCTCATATCATTACTCGTAATTAAATACTGATTGGCACTCCTATGGATGCATGTCACATATGAATATGCTTATTAAAAATATTACATGTTTGTTATGCTTGTTGGGGTTTTAAAATTTTTCCTCTTTAGGAATTTCGTCTCCAAAATTTGGCTTGTCAATCTGAAACAAGTAAATATATATTTTTTCAATTATTTTAATGTTATATATGATGACTAAAATAAGTACTTGTATCTAAATCCCTGACATAAAATGTCTAATTAGTTTTCTCAGGTCTCACAACTCTTCCTCTCTTAAAAGAATTTCATCCTCAAAATTCACTTACTACACTAATACACTAATACTGATAAATACCCTGCTCACATAACTTGTTTCATTGTACTCTGGCAAGATTATTTCTATAGGTTACATTAATCAAATAATTTGATAAACTTTCTTTAAACAATTTATTAAAAAAATAAATAAATAAAAACATTCTCTTCTAGTGTTGCAAAGACAATAGAGATTAAAACCAACAGTATCCACGGTTACTTTCTTGTATAAGCTCTTTTGGAGTTAATCTTCATACTACCATTCTTGTATTACTTGTCGTAATTTTCATATAAACTTTTAACGTGAACATGTGATTAAACTTTTTTACACTTTAAGCAAACATTGAATATAACGTATTACATAATCTCAACTTCATAAATCATAATTTAAGGTACAATAGGTTGCCACAAAAACTACGTCATTTATCAACAAAATAATACGTATACAACATATCATTTCGCAAACATGATCTCAATAATCTACTCACTATTGGCAATCATTCGACTATAAAAATAATTCTTGTAGTGTAAGTATAGCTGATTAATAATTGGATGACCACTACTATTATGATGTAAATAAATAAAATCTTTTGAATTCAATAACAAACAACTAACTGTTAATCATCAAGCTACAAAGTTTGTCTTGCTTCAACATTTTTCAACACAATTAAATTGACCTTCATATTAAATTTAAAAATATACATATTTATCTCTATTGACCAAAATAAATTTACCATCTCTTTTCTACTCTCATGTTCTCACCTAAAATATCACACCAATCCCATGATTATCAAGGGAGATTCAAGTAAAACATTTGAATTATTCATTATCAAAGTAGTTATTTGTTCCTAGTATCACACTCACACACATTACTCCATCTTAAAATCAAGTAAAGAAACTTTAGAAATAATAACAACCTCATATCATGTTTATGAATTTAATTCTGATATATATAGATTTTTCTTGTTGTCAACCCAATTGTATATTTGTTATTGGTATCTTGTCCCGGAGTCATGGCTACATTTTCACTTTAAGGGTGCTTATTGTGATACCCCAAAATCCGGGGGTCCATTGATTACCCATCAACCCGCGGAATACCCGTGGATATCGAATAACTTGATTTTGCGCCGTTGTGTCCCATTTATCAGGGTCCATAATTTAACGAAATTCATGTAGAGTCTCCTTTGTACGGGGAGCTCTACCCAAAACCCAACCTGTGCAAAGTATTTTCACATGACCCATCCAAGGCCTAATATAAAATATTGACCACACTGGGTCCTTTTATAAATAAACATTGGCTACATCAGGTCCAATCATCTATATTTATAAAACATTGACCACACCGGATCCTTTTATAAATAAACATTGGCCACATCGGGTCCAATCATCCATATTTATATCAAAACATGCAAGGTTAGTTTAACAATAGTCTATATAAATTCTATTACAATTAAAAGATTACATGCTTAAAACATTATTTCCACAAATATTTTACATTAATACAAAATAAAGCCACATTCGGCTTTCTTCAAACATAAGAGTCCAAATTGGAGCCATTTACCTGTGTATCTCTCCCACCTGAAATGTGTTCCCATATAGGGTGAGCCACGCTCAGTAGAAAAGTTCCTATAGAGGCTACTCCCCACCAAAATGCATATGCAATAGTCTCATGCAACAATCACAATCACAATTAACATCCATTTCAATACAAGAATATGCAATTCACGTTGGAATCTATCATGACATGCCATGAATGAAATGAGATTCACCCACGCACTTCAACCCGAACCTTCACCGGCTCTCACCACACTATGCAATGCATATGTGTAAAAATCATTTGTCTTCGATGAAATACATCCAAAGATCACTTTTTGAAAATACAATGCATGTTTTTATAAAAACCCATTCATTGTTGGATGTTTCCCATCAAATGAATATATTATAAAACAAAACCTTGTGTCTTTGTTGGGTAGCGGAGTTTTAGAATCGCACCGCCGGTTCCGCAGACCAAATACACTTTTCTGGAATTTAACCGTTGAGAAGTGTATGAACCAAGTGGCCGGGTTTTTCACCTGAGTGAGAGTCTAGCCCTATTTGCTGTACCCAACACAAGTTTTCTTGTGATTCTGTTGAACCTTGGTCCAACGGTACCGAGCCCAAGTTTTTCATGCAAACATGCAACCGTGCGACTCTGTAGGATATTCAACCCCACTTTCCTGAGCCCACCCATCAAAACACCAAGTATGGTGATTGATCCACCCATGCAATCACACACCCACACCCAAGCCTTATGCCCATGAATGTGATGCCCATGTCATGCCCAATGTACAATAATGCCACATGAGCAATATAAATCATATGCCATGGAATTTCATGTCAAAGGCACATAGCTTCCATAATCAACACTATGCTCAATATCTCAACAAGCATAATCCCACATATCACAACAACTCAACATGCTATTTTCATCACAATAACCACATTTAATTCTCTAAGGCATTTCATTAAACACCTTCAAGGCAAACATGTCATGTTATCACATAATATTGCCCACATCTTTATAAATCACATTTGAGCACATAACATACCCAAACACATCAAATCCCAAGGAATCACACAAGTAACTTCCTTTGCCAATTTTATTAGGAATTTATATAGGCCCAATTCCACACCCATTTCCTTAGCCATATACATAAATGAGTCAATATAAATATAAGCACATATATTCAACCATCCCACATAGACATTCTAGGCTAAGAATAGGCCCAAATAGGAGAACCCCCTACCTTCATAGAAGTGTAGAGACTTCTATGCCACCAAAACAAGCCCCAAAAGCTTTGATCCTCAAAGACTTTATCTTTGAATCTTTGGTGAAAGTCTTCGTTTTTGGTACCCACGCGTAGCCCTCGTCGCGTAGATTGACTTTAGTTCTTGGTCTGATGGATTTCGACCAACAGATCTTGAGAAATCGTCAGAAGAAAACTTGAAAAACCCAATTTCTCTCTCTCTCTTCTCACGCCCGAACCAGCCTGCCTCTTGGGGAAGAAATATCTGATTTTTTCAGATATTATGCCCCTTTTATACTTTTAATTCCGTAGTCCATATCGTCCCGCTCGTTTATTACTTTCGGGTCCTTTTTTCGCCCCAAAACGATTCATTTTAATCCAATTTAAGTCCAAATTAATTTTATTGGAACTTTAACGCAATTATAAAGAAATTTTAAAAATTTCCTTTTTGGGGACATTTAAAAGTTCATTCTTCACTCAAATCGTCTCGAAATACGTGTAAAATCTAATTATCTCTAAATTCGACGAAAATTGACAGGATAGCTCGATTTCGCGATGTGAATCCAATGGTAAGATTTGTTGTCCCATCTGAGCTCTATAAAAATATGTATTTTAAACCCACGTAATAATGGCAAATTACCATTTTGCCCTTTATCGGAAAAAGTTCAAATTTATCCGGATTTTACATTTATAACCTCCTCTTTTTTTTTACATATATCCTTAAATTTATACTTTTCTTATCTTGATATTCATACAAAATAAATGCTCCACACCATGCAATGAAACCCCATATAATATTATAATTAATAAGGAGAATAAGAAAATTTTCCAACACACAACATAATAACTAAGTAAATCAATTCTTAAAGACATAACATCATTATTTCTACTTACAAAGCCCTTACTCACCTATTAATCCACACATCCACTTAACAACACTTGTCTTATAAAAACTTCATCCCAAATATACTATGTTCACATAAATAAAATTATCAAACATGTATTTCTCTTACTACCTTTACCCACAATTTTTCATGTGAGAGTAGTATTTACTATAAAGCTACATTTTACATACCAATTGTATTCGATATTTCATTTATAACCAAACTTCAGTATCTTGTGTGTCAATATAAGGTTTATAGGAATCCCTACCAAACAAAAATACGACCCTTTTAATTTCAACATATGTTTACCTAGATCACATTTGTCTTTTAATTGACGGCTTGATATCATTCTCCTCTTACCGATTCTCACCTTGGACATCTATACTATAATCATTTCAATAACCAAACACACTGTCATACATATAACCACACTTGAATTAAAATTTAGTAGGCATAGACATATCATCTATCTATATACAAACACCAGTTATTCAAATCCTATCAAAACATCTCATTCCCCTTTCTTATGTAATTTTATCTCAACTACGTCCACTTCCAAATGCATATTTGCATTAAAGTTTCGCGAATTTAATTAACCAAATTATTTGTTACCACAAAACCTATTCATGGGTTTCCACATTTACATTGTTGAAGCAATGACAGAGATAACTATCATAATTCCAAATATATTTGCTCCCATTTATTCACAAAATCAATTTTTCATATCACAGTCTTCGCGTTAGTGGTTATTATAATAATTATAATCAACTACCATATTAATTTTTCAATAATCAATTTTGCACATTCTATATAGCATAGTACACCCATAACATAATTTGTCCCTCCATAATTAGGTGTTATCATATCACCATCACCATCACTTTTATTTTTTATTTTTCTTTATTTCAAGCTAAATTGTTGTACCTTATTTCACATACAAACTATCTTGCATAGAGACAAATTCACAATTAAGGTAACCAAATGTTCATTCATAGATAAATATATCAAACTTTTGTTGGATATCATGGTACCATATTCCATCCATAACACCACAGAAGAATTCCTTGCTACAAAAATTGTATCTATATCATAAAATTATTTAGATACATATCTACTGTTAAGACAATTTTATCTCTTCACTAAGGTAATTACATTAGCCGTCATAGATAGTTTTTATATCAACACATCTATTTACCATTCTATATGGCATTTACATTTATGTACCCATAAACTATTATATATGATATCCACATATATATTCATCCATAAGCCATCATATATGGTATCCACGTATATACATCCGCCACTAAGGCCATTCTCGCCATTAAGGCTGAACACTTGTCTTTAATGTAATATCTACCATCAAGGCATAAGTCGCCAATAAGACATAATTGGTCACTAAGGCCATATATCCATCACTAAGACAACAACTTAGCCATTAAGGCTATATGTCATTAAGACATATTCTGCCACTAAGGCACCAATCACCACTAAGGCTACACAATCGCCACTAAGGCCAAACAATCACCCTTTAGGTTTGCACTAGCCAATGGACTATTCACTTACCATTTGAGGGAGTAAACAATCATATTATTTCTGACTGTCAATAGTACATACACTCACTTGTTATTAACAAGCAACATTTGTCATAAAGACTAACTCATTCTCAATGCTACACAACATATTCACATTTTCATCTTTAAGTTCATATTCAACTAAACATGTATTAATACAACTGTAACATCCCCAAGCCGCCTCTTAAAAAGAGGTAGCCGGGGTGGCCCAATATAGCCCAGTCACTCCCCCCCTTCGTAACCGATGTGGGATACCAGGACTGCGCATCCTTAACAGGAACCTCACAATCCACCCCCCTTCGGGGCTGCACGTCCCCGTGCATCCTTAACAGGAACCTCACGTGACCCGTGCAGGGTCCCACCCGGGTCCAGCCGGGGGTCGGCTCTGATACCATTTGTAACATCCCCAAGCCGCCTCTTAAAAGAGGTAGCCGGGGTGGCCCAATATAGCCCAGTCACTCCCCCCCTTCGTAACCGATGTGGGATACCAGGACTGCGCATCCTTAACAGGAACCTCACAATCCACCCCCCTTCGATTTATAACACCACGCTTCCGTCATGAACCCTGCTTATTTACAGACTGTAATATTGATCTCAAGAATATGACATATAATAATATAATTTAATTTTAAAGGACATATAAAAATGAAAACCCATTATGACATCCCAATCAACCCTCTAGACTTGGCAGTGGACTCCTCACGTCTTTGTGGTTTTTCCTGAAAATTCATTCAGACTATTAGTAAAAGCAAAGATGCGATCAATATTTAAGAGCACAACAAATGATAAAGGAAACTTTATTTATTTTCGAACAACCTTAACCACGTATCAGATACTTACTTACAAATTACACTTCACCTCATACACATTTGCTTACATTGCATAGGCATAACCTGTATATACCACATCGGCAAAATATAAAACACATATACTTACTTCCACATAATTAAATTATTCCTCACAATTAATACCCCACACTCACACAAACTAATCGCGTTATAAACAACAACCGCTACTTAGGCTATATTTAGTTGTATAGATTCTTCTGCCACACAGGCCACATGTATTACAAGCTTTATCACCTCATAGATAACATTCATCACTAGGACAACCCAAACCACATTAATGGTTTTCCTTTAGACGACCCAGATCACAAAGAGTTTTTGATCACGTTACTTAGACGACTCCACCACATAATCAAATTCCATCACGTAGACAACTCAAGTCATATAAATAATTCATGTTACTTAGACGATCCAACTCACATAATCCTCTCTTGTCACTTAAACGACACTCAAAACACTATCGTATGTCTCTGTTCAATTAATTATTCTCAATAATAGCCATAGCAAAAATATATGCTTAAAAGTCTAATAAATTATCACAAAAAAGTTGCAGGGTGGTGCACTTACCTTGCCTAATGTTTTACTTGAAGACGACTCCTCCGCCAAAGCTTCTAGTGCAACATTTTTTAGCGGTGTTTGTCACAAGACCTGGCATAACCGATATTCACAATTCCATTCATACATTAATACGTAATACCGCTTAAGTTCAAGATGGTTTACTCGAACCTAGTTTAATGATTATATCCCTTCGAATTAAATAATTTATTTATATTAAATAACATTATCTATTCGAATTGATTAAACTAATAGTTTGATAATCAACTCGAGTCAAGTTAAGTAATCAATTCGCATCGAGTAAAATTATCTACTCGAATAAAATTTAGCTAATCTTCTTGAATCTGTTTAGAAAATATTTATTCAAATCAATTACACTCAAATTTAACATTTTTCATAAAATTATAAACATAACAAAAATATACTTAAATTTGCGTAATTTTCTATTCAAGCATAAAATGACATGTTTACTTGTAATTACTCATATTCATGGATTCATGAAAATTCAATAACAATTCACAAGATTTCTAAGCTACCCACCAAACTACTATGTTAATTTTTTTGAAGCAACACCTATGGTACTATGCATTCATAACAAGTATCCCAACAAACCCACCTGCAATAATTCTACTCTTCTATTTTTCATGCAACAAACATTAACTTCATTTACAAACCCATATAAATATTGAGGTATATCCTTCATGTATTAATCAAAATTCTTACTAAGCATCATACTTAAAAGATACCATACTTTAAATACATGCAACACTCAAAATATATATTAGAATTGGATTCCTACATCTTAGTGGAAGAAAATGGATTACAATTCTTACATTTGCACCCACACTTTTTTTTCCTTCTCTTCTCTTTTTTTGTTTCTTTCCTTCTTCCCTTTCTTTCTTCTTTTTTTTTTTTTTGCCTTCTAGTTCTTGTTCTTGCCGATAATGTCTAAGACTTCTTGTTTTCTTTTTTCCATGCAAGACATGCCTTGCATGTATTGCTAAGTGGAGACTTCCATCATTACTTACACACACACACACACGCATATATATATATATATATATCCATACATATATTTCCTTATAATGTATATGGGTACATACTTATATTTATATGTCCACTTTTTCTTTATATGCATATTTATACATAGACATGTATATATATATATATATATATATATATATATATATATATATATATATATCCAAATTATTGATCACCCATTAAATTCGTATTTTGGACCCTTAACCACTCCTTATATATACTGACACATTTTATTTTACTAACAATAAATTAATGTCACATGCTTGCCACCCAGTTAATTTCACATGCGTTAACGTTCATAAAATAATAAACTCATATCTGTTAATATTCTTATTTAACTTTTCACACTTGAATAAAACAATTTCCCCTAGAATCATTATTTATAAATTATTTCTGAATATTAAAATTTTCATTGTTCAGGTTTAGGTCTCATATCATTACTCGTAATTAAATACTGATTGTCACTCCTATGGATGCATGTCACATATGAATATGCTTAATAAAAATATTACATGTTTGTTATGCTTGTTCGGGTTTTAAAATTTTTCCCTCTTTAGGAATTTCGTCTCCAAAATTTGGCTTATCAATCTGAAAAAAGTTAATATATATATTTTTAATTATTTTAATGTTATATATGATGACTAAAATAAGTACTTGTGTCTAAACCCCTGACATAAAATAAAACGCCTAATTAGTTTTCTCAGGTCTCACATGAAATGGGGAAGAAATATCTGATTTTTCTGATATTTAGCCCCTATTTATAATTTTTAAAACTTGGCTCTCCTTGTGCCAAGTGTCCCCCACTTGTTCGGGTCCGTATTCGCCCCGAAACGATTCATTACATCCATGTTTAAGTTCAAATTAATTTTATTTGAACTTTAATCCAATTATAAGGATTTTTTATAAAATTTATCTATGGGGACGTTCATGAGGTCATCCTCCACCTAGCCATCTCAAACTACGTGCAAAAATTTGACTATCTTAGAACTTGACAAAATTTGATAGGGTAACTAGATTTGGTGATACGAATCCAATGGCGAAGTCCATTGTTTCATACGAGCTCTATAGAACACATATTTTAATTTCGTATTATAGGTGGCAAATGACCATTTTGCCCTTTTTGAAAAAAATTCAAATTTTCCTGGGTTTTACATTCTTCCCCCCTTAAAAGAATTTTGTCCCCGAAATTCACACATACATACACATACAATCACATGCATATACAACAGTCATTTAATATTAAATGACTATAAGAAAGTACCTCCATCATTGAATAAGAAAGGATAATTGGTACGTATAGTGTCCCCGCACTCCCATGTCGCCTCTTCCACTCCTCGGTGCTGCCACAACACCTTCACTAGCCTTACGATCTTGCCTCGTAAAATCTGATACTGGCTATCCATGATACGTACCGGTCCCTCCTCGAAGGTCCCATCCGCATCAACAACAAGCTCAACCCAATCTACCACATGAGTCGAATCTGGGGTATATTTTCAGAGCATGGAGACATGGAATACCATATGAACACCCAATAGGTTTGGCAGTAGCTCCAATCAGTAAGCAACTGTACCTACCCTCTCGAGTAACTCGAAAGGCCCGATATACCTCGATGATAGCTTTTTCTGCTTGCCGAACTTGACCACTCTTCTCTTAGGCATCACCTTCAAGAAGACATGATCTCCCACCTCAAACTCTAGAGGTCGCCGCCATTTATCGGCGTAGCTCTTCTGCCGACTCTGAGCCATGAGAAGACGCTTTCGTATCAAGTCCACCTTCTCAGAGGTGTCCCTAACCAAATTCGGACCTGTAGAGGGTTTCTCTCCCACCTCCATCCAACAAATTGGAGATCGACAAGGTCTCCCATATAGTGGTTCATAGGGTGTCATCTGTATGCTCGCCTAATAACTATTATTGTAGGTGAACTCCACTAAGGGTAAGTGCTCTTCCCAACTACCCTTGAGATCTAGGACGCATGCCTTTAACATGTCCTCTAGAGTCTTGATGGTCCTCTCTGACTGACCGTCCATCTAGGAATGAAAAGTAGTGCTCATCATCAACTGTGTCCCCATGGCTCGCTAGAAACTTTCCCAAAAATGAGCTGTAAACTTGGGATCTCGATTCGATACTATAGATATGGGCACCCAATGTAACTGGGCAATCTCTCGTATGTACAACCTGCAGAATTCCTCCAATGTGACTGCCATCCGCATAGCCAAAAAAGTGTGCCGACTTCATAAGCTGGTCCACTATCACCCACACCCCAACATGACCTTGTGATGTCCATGGCAAGTGAGTCACAAAATCCATCATGATATGCTCCCACTTCCACTCCGCTACCTCCAGAGGCTGGAGTAATCTCGCTGCTCTCTAGTGCTCAGCCTTCACTTGTTGACATGTGAGACATCTACTAACAAAATCTCCAACATGTTTCTTCATTCCACTCCAGTAATACTAGCGACGAAGATCATGGTACATCTTCGTGCCACCTGGGTGCATAGTAAAATGAGAGCAATGAAATTCTCTAAGGATCTCCTCTCTTAGATCCACCAACTAGGGAACCACAATCCTTCCCCTATACTGAAGACTACCATCCGTTGTGAATGGCCCAACCCTTATCACCCATACCCGACCATACTCGGTCTTTCATGGACAATATATCTAGGTCCTGCCCCTAGGACTCGATCACTTTCCTCAGTAGGGAAGGCGTAGCCACCAAAATCCTCAAAGTGTCCTGAGCCTAACCCATGTAGCGTAGCCCGAACTGTCCCACAGTCTCGAGCATCTACCACTCTCGAGAAGCCACAGTAGCAAAGACTCCCCATGACTTCCAGCTGAGTGCATCAGCCACTACATTTGCCTTATCGAGATGGTAATGTAAAGTGAAGTCATAGTCCTCTAGATATTTTATCCACCTACGCTATCTCGTGTTGAGGTCTCACTGTATGAAGATGTACTTCATACTTTTGTGGTTCGAAAACACCTCGAACTACTCACCGTATAGATATTGGCATTAAGCCTTCAAGGCAAAGACTATGGCCGCCAACTCCATGTCGTGCGTAGGATAGCTCTGCTCATGATTTTTTAACTATCGAGAACCATAAGCCACCACCTTTCCCGATTGCATCAAAACACAACCAAGTCCATTCTTAGAGGCATCACAATACACCGTGTACCTCTGTCCCCTTTCTGGGACAATCAAAATAGGAGCTGAAGTAAGCCTCTTCTTCAACTCTTGGAATGCCTTCTCAGACAAATCGTTCCACTCAAACTTGACCTCTTTTCAGGTCAACTTTATCATAGGTGTAGCTAATCAAGAGAAGTCCTCAATAAACCGCTGGTAATACCCTGCCAATTCCAAGAAATTACGTATCTTGAAGACTGACTTTGGCCTCTCCCAATTTATGACTGCGTCAACCTTTTCCGGGTCTATGGATACACCCGAAGACGACACCACATGTCCCAAAAACTTCACCTCTGTAAGCCAAAATTCACACTTGCTGAACTTGGCGTACAACTGATGGTCTCTCAAGGTCTGAAGAACAATCCTCAAGTGACCCTCAGCTCCTTCTCAGAGTTGGAGTAGATTAAGATGTCGTCAACAAAGACTACAACAAACTGATCTAACTAGGGTTGAAACACCCTATGCATGAGATCCATGAATTCCGTTGGAGCATTCGTCAATCCGAATGGCATCACTATGAACTCAAAATGCCAATATTGCGTCCTAAACGTCGTCTTAGGGATATTCGCCTCCCTAACCCTCAACTAATGGTAACTGGTGCGAAGATCTATCTTGGAGTAGACCCGCGCCCCTCTCAGTAGATCAAACAAATCTTCAATCCTCGGCAAAGGGTATCAATTCTTGATAGTAACCCAATACAACTGTCGATAGTCTATACACAATCGAAGGATCTTGTCTTTCTTCTTGGCAAACAATACCGGAGCGTCCCATGGTGAAGTGCTCCATCTAATAAAGCCCCTATCCAACAATTCCTGTAATTAGACTTTGAGTTCTTGTAACTTAGTAGGCGCCATGTTATGCGGAGTCATAGTAGTAGGAGATGTACCAGGGCGCAACTCAATAGTGAATTCTATATCCCTATGTGGAGGTAATCGTGGTAGTTCATCCGAAAAAACATCCTCATACTTACAAACCACCCGAGGTAGACCCAACTCCTCTCTCGCCTCGTCATCAAGGATAAGGCTTGTTAGCCAACCCATCAACTACCCATGCCAACGGGAGTCATACACTAATTGGGGTAAAACATAGTGTTTCCCCCTAGAACTTAAAACAAACACTGTCCGGCGTATAAGCGGTGACCTTCTTTGAATCACAATTAATGATGACTCGGTGTGCCGCTAACCAATCCATCCCAAGGACGGCATCAAACTCCGACATGTCCACGGGACCATGACCCTAAGGTCCACAATGAGTAGAATCCCTGAGATCTCTAACTCATAACCCTGACATATCTGATCAATACTCACCCTAGTTCTTACGGGAGAATTTACATGCAATGACATTTACAAGGTTTTGACCTCTAAGCCCAAATCCTCACGCAAGTCAAATAACAATAGAGCACTAACTTAGAATCCCAAAGTAGGGATCAAAGTTGAACATTTGGGATTTCTCTCATTCTCTCACTAGTAGAGTATGTGCCACCACTAATAGACATTTACACCCTGAACCATCCCTTTCATTCTCTTTTCGACCTCCAAGGTTATGTTCTCTAACCCTAGTGTCTCTCTTTCCATATATATATTTCACCATATATATTGTTCACATAACACATATAACTACATAGCATATTAGAGCACATAACATGAAATGCACAATGAATGCAATAGTCTAGACCCATGCCCATCAAGCCTTAGGTAATTCGTATACCTATGCTTCGACACCAAGCTGTGATGCCCCAAAATTTGGGGCTCTGTTGATTACCCATCAACCTGCGGAATATCCGTGGATACTGAATAACTCGATATCACGCCGTTATGCCCCATTTACCAAGGTCCTTAATTTAACAAAAATTCGGGTAGAGTCTCCTTTGTACGGGGAGCTCTACCCAAAATACAACCTATGCAACATACATTCACATGACCCATCTGAGGCGCATAAAAAATAATGACCACATCAGGTCCATTTATCCATTCTTTTGACGCCTCTAAAATCGGGGTTCCTATGTCAATGTATGAAGTGTGACATTGAATTGTAAAAGTGTGGCATTGGCGTGTAAAAGTGTAACATGGCCTGAAAATGGGTAACAGTGCCATGTACCACTGTGACCTATAACACATCACACCTATACATCAAACATAGTTAATATAAGTTCAAATTCCAATCCTTTTACACATATTACATGACACAATTTAATTACAAGTTTAATTTTACAAAAAATGGATTGAAAGCCACAAGTTGGCTTTTCTTCCTCCTTAAGTGCCCGAGTGAGTGTCGTCCATCGATGTATAACTCGCACCTGAATTATTTTTCCGTATAGGGTGAGCAACGTTCAATAGAGTATCGCTTATAGAGGCTACTCCTCACCCTAGATGCATATGCAATGTTTGCATATAACATTTATCCATAACAACATTCCAAACAAGAATAAGCAACTCTATATTAGAATTTTACCATGTCATGCCATGAATGAGATGAGACTTACTCATGCATCTTAACCCGAGCCCTCACCGGCTCCCACCACACTATACAATGCAAGTGTAAAACCTTTATCATTGATAAAATACATCCAATGATCAATTTTTTAAAACACCAACTATGTATTCATAAAACCACTTCATTCATGGATGTTTCCCATCAAATAAAATCATTATATAATAAAATCATGTGTCTTTGTTTGGGTAGTGGACTTTTGGTGTCGCACCATCGATTCCACAAACCGATACACTTTTTTGGACTTGCACCGCAGGAAGTGTATAAAACCAGTAACCGGACCTTGCACTTGAGGGCGTGCCTAGCCCTTCTTGTTATACCCGACACAAGTTTGTTTTTCATGCCATGCAACTGTGCGACTCTTTCGGACCTTGGTCCAACGGTACCTAGCCCACTTATCACCCACCTACTTGGTGTTTGATATCAACCAAAACAGTCCATAAAATCAGTCCAAAATAGTCCATAAAATCAGTCCAAAACAGTCCATAAAACAGTCCACATAATCACCAAGCTACAAGAGATTACATAAGTAACTACCATGCATCAAACTCAAGCTAGAAGTTAGCCTAAGCCATTTCCATGCTCATTTTCTCATTTTTATAACTATATACAAGTTATAAGTCATATGTACATCTAACCTTTTTTCTATGGACATCAAATGTTAGAAATACACCAAAGTAGGAAGAACCCTACCTCTTGGAGTGTAAATCGAAGAGTAGAGTTGCCAAGAACACCAAAACCAACCCCAAAACCTTGATTTTCCAAATATCCTCTTTTGGATCATCAGTGAAAGCCCTCGTTCTTGGTGTGTTTGTGTAGCCCTCATCAATGTGATCGACTTTAAGTCTTGGCTCGATAGAATCCGACCGATGGAACTTCGAGAATCGACGAAGGAAGATTGGTTTTCTCCCTTTTCTCTCCCTCTTTCTCTCACACTTTGGAACCAGATGAAATAGGGAATAAATATATGATTTTTCAGATATTTAGCCCCTATTTATAATATTTAAAACTTGGCTCTCGTTGCGCCAAGTGTCCCCCACTTGTTTTGGTCCGTTTTCGTCCCGAAACGATTCATTACATCCCGGTTTAAGTTCAAATTAATTTTATTTGAAATTTAATCCAATTATAAGAAATTTTTATAAAATTTATTTATGGGGATGTTTGTGAGGTCATCCGCCACCTAATCGCCTCGAACTATGTGCAAAAATCTAATTATCTCAGAATTCGACGAAATTTGGCAGGGTAACTAGATTTTGTGATACGAATCCAATGGTGAAGTCCGTTGTGTCATACAAGCTCTATAGAACATGTATTGTAATTCCGCATTATAAGTGGCAAATGACCATTTTGCCCTTTTTTGGAAAAATTTCAAATTTTCCCAGGTTTTACAAACACACCCCTAGTTAACTATGGGGTCTCTCACCCTAGGGACACTATACCCTATTTTCTTTTATAGGAAACTAGCATCAGGCATTTGCAACACCACACAGGCAAGTACCATCCTCTAGAACTCTTCACCGATGTCACAAGAATTTCTAGGCACACCTTCTATAAATCCTGTAGTGTTAGTTGCTAGAAAAACAAATACCAGACATCTGTAGTACCACATTGGCAACCACTATCTTCTGGTATTACTCACCGATTTTCCAACATCAATACTATAAACCCATGCTGCCAGATGAAGCCAAACAAATATTCCATAATAACATTACTATAGTAAATTAGAATAACTAACCAAAAGCATTTTATTACCGAAAGTCATTTTCGTAAATTAGGTTACTACTTTTACTAAAAATATATACATAGCATGGTGATTATATTACATAGGATATGGCATATTCATCGGTGACATAGTTTCTCATATCAAAATCATAAAAAACTAATAATGCATAAAATCATGTTCATATCAGAAACCCATATATTTTCACACCATAGTAATGCTATGGATATAAAGAAATTTCATATATAAAACATACATTTAGCGTGAATTCCCAAACTACAATAACATACATCATTGATAAGGAATCAAAAAAGAAGTCCTAACTTTGATCAAATAGCTCACACAATATCATGTTAACTCCACGTAACAATCTCGGTTCCGCCAAACACCCCGCAACTTAACCCACTTCATTCTTCTCGGCCCTCGATCTTTCCCCCTCCCTCTCCTTCAGCACCTATCGCCGTACTCTAAATGCTCAGTATGTAGTTTTGATAATACTTCCTTCTCTAGTAAGTAAGTATATATATATCCCCCTCCCTCTCCTTAGTACCTCTCATTGTACTTTAAATGCTCGATGTGTAATTTTGATAATCCTTCCTTCTCTAGTAAGTATATATATAGTACTCAAGTGTCCGAAAGTCGATCAAGGAGAAAACAACATCCAAAAGGCAGTGGAGGGAGCAAATGGGCTGAACCGACTTCAGTCGGTCAACCATAGTTCTCGCTGGTCGATTGGTTTATAATCTGATTACACTTCCATCCCCCTTCCCTTCTTGTTTCCAAACCCCTTCTAATTCCTTTTACACTTACCAATATTTATATATATGATATTCTGATCATATCCATAGTATCAATTTACCCTAATTAAGTTTAATTATATAGCATTTCATTCTAAAGGAAATTACACTTTTCCCCCCAAATCTTTCAAACTTTTCCAGTCATCCTATTAATTTCCCCTTAATTTGAGATTTCCCAACTTCTTGTATAAAGTACATTTTGATTCCATTATCTCATTTAATTTCACATGGCCCTCTTCCCATTCTTTTGTTACTCTGTTACTTTCTTAATTTCCAAATCTTGTCTTATCTTTAATTACAATAATAAAGGTGATTATCATGAAATTATCTTATCTTAAATTTTTAGGGGTTTATAGTTAGATGGTTTGCCTTTTGGATTATTAACCACTCGTATCTACAAAGAAAAAGAAATAATGGTCTTGCCCAATGATAAGATGCAAAAATCCATGAGGTCTCTAAACAAGAATTCTCTGAAGTAGAGTCAAGCACAAGCTCAATATGTTGTGGTAGAGGAAAGAGAGGAAGAGATGGAAGGATCTATGTCTAGAGACTAGACCTTAAGCACCACCACTAGTTCACTCATAGGCTAGCACATCTAGGGACCACTACCACTTGAGCCTGGTTCAAACATCCTTGCTACCCAATTGCCATCATTTGTGGATATGCTTACTAGTGTACAACGGCGTATGGAAGAGAATCATCCCCTTACTTGACAGGAACTAGATGTTTTGGATTGATGGATTGTAAGCCTTGAGTCCACTCAATAGTCAAGATTTGGATAGATTGCAAACAGAGTTGGCAACTTAGGAAGTTGCTGAATCAAAAATTGGATGAAGGAGATCTAGTGTCAGATAATAGTGATGATTTTGGCCCCAATCATCAAGGCTATGTCAATTCTCAATCCTACCAAAAATTCATGTAGCAGGATGCTCTTAGACATGTCAAGCTTCTTTGTATATCCCTTATGGTAGACATTGTGATGAAGGATCTTGTTCATTAATTAGTACTTCGCATCCAAATTCCCATGTATGAAAGAACCCTTAAACCTCTTGGGTCTATCTTACATCCCTAATATACTCTAAAGGTTCCTTCGTTGCAAACTCAAGCCAGGGGTAGTCATTTTCCAAAGAAAAAGGCCTCTGGTAACCCAAATACTTGGTGGTCGACACGGGAGTGACCTCAATCACCATTCCTCAGACCGTGGTCCTCAAATTATCAAGTCTGCAATGACTACAGTCAATCTAGTGTAGAATGCATAGCAGAAAGATAGAATATACCGCTCAACTGACTGAAAAATTACTCAAGGTCTCTCCCCAAAATTTGTCGTATCGACCTTGTGACGCCCCTAAAACTGAGTGTCCTTTATCAATCATTGACCATCCATCAACCCGTGAAAATACCCATGTTTGTCGCACAACTCGACGTCACGTCAATAACATCCCCTTTAACCGGGATTATAACCACATGTGTAACAAGTGTACATTTTTTTCCTTTAATCAAATCGTGGGTCCAATCTGCTACATTTCATACTCCATTATAGTCCATTTACATCATTTGGAAGGAAGGACACATGGCCCAAAAGCATGGCAAAATAGCTTTAAAATTTCAATTTTTGGGAGAACCTACAGGTAGGTTGAGTCCCATTGGAAAACTCCCTACAGATAGGCTGGTACCGGTAGGGTTTGCCTACTAGAAAATTTCAATAGGTAGGGTTTGCCTACTGGAA
>CAUOFW020005549.1:0-26868 GCA_963454935.2 Ilex paraguariensis
AACCCAATAGTAGATCTTCTGTCATTAGGATTTCCCTCGCAGTTTGCATCACTGAAAGTAGAAAGATTCAAACTACCCTTTTTATAAGATACCAAATGCAGAAGTATCTTTGAGGTATCTTGAGATCCTTTTAACAGTAGCAAAGTGAATATCTATGGAGCTTGCATATGTTAACAAACCTAATTTACTAAAAAATTGATACAGTAAATGTTAGGTACTGAAGGGAACCAACAACACTTTTGTAAAAGGATGAATCTGCAAAAGGTGTGCGAGCAGTCTTATCTCAGTCTGGATGAGGCTACACAAGGAGTTTTACAAGGTTTGCAATCAGACATTTTGGTTTTCTGAAGAAGATCAGCAATGTATTTTTCCTGACTGAGAAACTGACCACTGGAAGTATATTGAATTTGAAGACCAAGAGAGAAATGAAGTGCTTGTAAATCTTTCATTTCAAATTGAAGGTTCAGTTGTTGCTTCAAAGTGACAATGAATTAAGGATCATTTCTTGTAAGAATTATATCACCAACATACAAGAGGAGAACAGTGAGAGAACCATTGACCTTTCTAAGAAACAAAGAAGGATCTAAAGAAGAAGAAACAAAAACCATATGTGAACTTTTAAAACCAGGCCCTAGAGGCCTGCTTCAAACCACAGATAGATTTATGTAACCGACACACATGTTTAGGATACTGTGGATCAATAAAACCAGGAGGTTGGGACATGTGAATAGACTCAATAATTGTGCCATGTAAAAAGACATTTTTTATCCAATTGATGCAACTTCCAATTAAATTGGGTGGTCAAAGCAAGAATGAGTTTGACAGTGGCATGTTTCACCACATGACTAAAGGTTTCAAAAAAATCAATCCCTTTCTCTTGATGAAATTCCTTTGCCAACAAACGAGCTTTATATCTAGAGATAGAACCATTTGAATTCTATTTGATTCTATAAACCCACTTGCAGCCAATAACATTATGAGTGGGAGAAGGTGGAACAAAAGATCAAGTATCTTGATTCTGTAATGCAGTAAACTCTTCTGCCATAGCTTTCCTCTATTCAAGGGATTTAGAAGCAGTTGCATAAGAGGTGGGTTTTGTGTGAGATCCCGTGTTTCATTTAAATATAAATTATATTAACATGTTAATATTTTCAAATAATTAAAATGATGAGAGAAACTTCGAATCGTTGTTAAACAAATAGTCACGTAAATTTGAAGTACGAAAGTATTGACTTTTGGGTCAAATTTAATTTTGGAGGTGTTTAAGGTTGATAAGGATAACTATACAAATATATTAATTTTTTTAAGTCAAAATAATATTACCATTGAATCCGGGAGATCCGAAAAATTTGGAATAACCATTTAGCACATATAGCTGTTTGGAGGGATAAAATAGTAATTTTAATATTTCGAGTGTAAGTTTATTTTAATTTTGAGATAAATCATAAAATTAAATATTTTTAGGTTAAAATAACATTAAAAATGAATCCGAAACATCAAAAAACCTTAGAGTAGTCATATGGATTAAATTGGAGATTTTTAGTGGCAAAACCATAATTTTAAAGAAAACTCAAATTTTAGCCCATGAACAGTAAATTTCAGGACTGCTAGGTGTAAAACCCAGATTTTGGCCCCTTTTCTTCCATTCTTTCATTTACTCTCACCCAATACCTCTTAGAACCCTACGAGAAGATAAAGAAAAAGAGAAAAGGGAAGAAAAATGTCTCTAAAACTTGAGTTTTGCTTGAAAATCCTAGGAACTTGCTTGAAATTCTTTGATTTTTAGGTGGCATTTTTCTCTCTCTTGTATTTACATTGTGCATCTCATGTATTTTTTTAGCTAAAGCTTACTATGTGTTTGATGACAAAATACTTGTTATAAATCTTGATTTAGTGTTGAGTATGCCATGAATTGTAAACTCACATGCATAAAAATGATTTGTGCTATGGATTTGAAACCCTTGTTTGATTTTAGTTATGGATATTTAATTAAACTTATGATTTGGGAGGTTTGAAGTATATTATGATCTTGTACATAATTTGACTTATCTCTTGGAAATAGAAATGATTTTAGTGTTATGGGTTTGAAACCCTTGTTTGATTTTAGTTATGAGCATTTGATTAAACTTATGATTTGGGGATTTTGAAGTATGTTATAATCTTGTACATAATATGACTTATTCTCTTGGAAATGAAAATGCCATAGTTTGATTTTAGTTATGAGTATTTGATTAAACTTAAGATTTGGGAGTTTTGAAGTATGCTATTATTTTGTACATAATATTTATGACTTATTCTCTTGAAAATGGTTATATTGTTTTGAAAATGTAATTTTTGAGATTTGAGCCTTCTACATGTTTGATAAAATGTCAAAGTTATGACATGTGTTTTTAAAAGGATTTATGGATATAGAAAATAATAATTTGTGAAAAATATATGCTCGATACTGACAGACAAAGAGTTAATAGACGATTGGGGCCAATTGATTGGGTTGTCAAAGCGGTTACTAATCCTAAGGGGAATTGGTTATGGTAGTGATTTTCGGTGATGACTATGTGGCGTCACAAGTTGTGCCCTACACGTTCTCCTTGAAAAGCAAGAAGGGCGATAAGACCCTAGGGTGCAAGACCCAAAAGGTTTTTCGGGGATGGTTCATGCATGAACCAGTGTAATTGATTATGTTGTCCGTATGCGAGGCATGTATGGTATTTATTACGATGGTTTGACTTTAAATATATAAATATTTAATTTATACTTTGTATATTTCTAATGATGAAGTGTTGAAAATTTTTATAAATATTTTACTTATTATCTTGTACCTGTATTGTATTTAATTATGGAAAGTTTTTATTACTTATTCGTATGGTTTGTGGAATGTTAGTATTTAAAACTTTGTAAATGCTTAAAAAAATGATTATCCTGCTGAGCGTGTGGTTGCTTATCCCTTACTAATATTTTCAGAGACTAGCATGCATCCTGGGGTATAGGTGATGGAATGCTTGTGGGAGTTTGGACTAGAAAGAATCTTTTTTAGAGCTTTTTTGTATTTACCTTTAAAACTTATGTAGAAATGTTAGCACTCAAACATTGTGTTTGAAAAGGTTGTCTTAAGGCATTTATGGTGTACACTTGATCATCCCATAGAGGGATTATTATTTTGGGTATTGTAATGTAAAGTTATGATTTTGTGTACTAAGTTGTGATATATATTGGTATTAGATGTATTCGGGTTTGGGAGGACTTCGTGGGCCTCTAATTGTTACCCCGAATTTAGTTGGATTATATTTTTGATGGAGGCATGTTATGGATGTTTAGTTAGTTTAAATTGTGTTATACTCTCACAGGGATGCTCTTATTAGTTGGTTGGTTGCCCAATTTTCAAAGGAAACTCTGGCGAATTTTTTTGAAAAAAAACTATATATGTTTTGATAAAAACCAATTGTTTCATTTCATTCAATTATTATTGTAAACCGACAAGAGAATTTTGGGTAAATATCTCTTTTTATTAAATCACGCTTTAATGAAAATTGGGGCATGACATTTTGAGATAGAGGAAGAAGGTGCAACTATATATGTTTTAGGTTTGAAGATGCCTGACTTGGATCTGGTTTGCATATGATGAACTGAAAATGGACTAGAAACTATAGGAGTGGAAGCAGGTAAAGATGGAGTGGGAAAGATAGAATAAGATACTTCAGATTAAGGGGCTAGAGAAGAATAAACACAAGAAGACACAGGAAGAAACAAAGGATTTATATATGGAGTGGGTGCAGAAGAAGTGGAAGAAAAAGAGCCCAAAACAGAAACAAAACTAGAGGATATAGTAGAGGAAAACCAATGAGCTGAATCTAGAGAAACAAAGGAAGATGTGCAACACTGAGTTGCATTAAGGAACACATTCTCATGAAAAACAACATGTCTAGAAGTATAGATTCTATGGGGAGGATCATAGCACAAGTATCCCTTGTAGTCAAAAGGATAACCAATCAAAATACACTAAATGATCTTGGGTTCAAGCTTATGTTTGTTGTAAGGTTTCAAAAGGGGATAGCAGGCACAACCGAACACTCTGAGAGAAGAGTAATTAGGAATTTCATACAAAAGAAGTTCATAAGGTGATTTATGTGATGTGACTTTACTAGGCATTCCATTAATAAGGTAAGTGATTGCTGCAAAAGCATGAAACCAGAAATAGTAAGGTAAAGAGGCTTTTGTAAGAAGAGCAATGATTGTTTTTGTAATGTGTATATGTTTTCTCTCTATGATACCATTTTGTTGAGGAGTGTTAGGACAAGACCTGATGTGATGAATGTCATTAAGAGTAAGATATTGCTTGAGTTGAAGACTGCTGTATTCATCACCTTCATCAAAATGTAGAGTTTTAAGAGTATGAGACAGTTTATTCTCAATATAGGGCTTGAACTGAGCAATCACAGAATACACATCTACTTTGACAAGCAAGGGAAATATCTAAGTAAATCTAGTGCAATCATCAACAAATGAAACATAGTATTTATATTCATGAATAGAAGGATGAGGGGCAGGACCCCAAACATCACTATGCTAAATATTTAAAGGAGAAGCTGACAATGTAGGAGAAATAGGAAAAGCTTGTTTGGACATTTTGCTATACAAACACTGAGTACATTGACAAGAATGAAAACGAGATTTATTGTCAGGAATATTAGACTTAGACAAAATTTGATGTAGAACTAGAGAAGATGGATGGCCTAATCGATCATGTCATATGTGAGTTGTTATTCTGGTGCCAAGAAAAGCAACAGGGGACAAAGATGAAGGTTGAACACCAACGATTGGATACAAGACATTGGTACATTTGCCTTGATAGAGGACTTGCCTAGTGGTCTTGTTCTGAATGACGAAAGAGTTAGAATAAAAAATTAATAGACAATGATTATCTTGACAAAACTTCTTAACAGAAATCAAATTAGCATAAATAACAGGAAATCTGAGTACATTATTGAGTTTAAAACAATAACAAGGAGTGACAAGAAGAGAGTGACCTGAGTGAGTAATGGGAAGTCCATTACCATTACCAATAGTAACACTTGCATCTCCTTGATAAGGAGAAGTAAGACTGATATTATCAAGATCTGAAGTGAGAAAATGCGATGCTCCTGAGTCATTCAACTAGTAATTCAAATTTTGTGAACCAGAAGAAGCAAGAAACTAATTGTCAGATAGATGATCCACTGGAGAATAAGAGAGGAATTTGAAAAGGCCATCATAGCAGAGTTTAGAGAAGAGGAAGACTGATACCGATCGTGATAACCTTGATAGGAGAAATTCATATGATGATAGCAGTTAGTAGCACTATGACCAAATTTGTTACAGATCTGACAAGTTATTTGTGGTTTATTGTAGTTGAAAGACTGATTCCTGTCTTGATTAGAAAACTGCTGATGAGAACCCTGATGCTGAGAATTGGATCTTCCTCCATACTGATATCTGCCTCCTCCTCATCTATTACCATATTGACCTCGATAGCCACTTCGTCCTTGATTAAAATTGTTCCTACCTATATTGTGTTGATTGTTATATGATTTATACTATGTAGCAACCATTGCTGTAGGTGAGAACTGAGTATGTTGTATTTTTTGAACAACATGAACAAAAATTTCTTCTGTTTTCAGTAAAAAATGAATCTCTTCAAGAGATAGAGGATGAGATCTCTAGTCTTAATTGCTATCTTGAAAGAGTTGTACTCTTGTGGCAAGCCATTCAACGTATACAGTGTGTGATGGGGGCTAGTTTTTCACTGTTTAAGTTATGGGTGGTGGTGGTAGGTGGCAATGGTGGGTGGAGGGTTTTAATGGGTGAGGTGGTGGTGGAGGGTGACAGGTGGTGCTGGTGACAGGAGGTGGCGATGAGTGGTGGCTAAGTGTTGTTGGTGGTGGTTGGCAATGATGGTGGGCCGTTGTGGTTAGCGGGTGATGATGGATGATGAATGGTTGTTGGTGGACAATTGTAACGCCCCAAAAACCCCCTTGGGTGACATTACATTCTAAAAACCATTCACCCCATGAGAGCATTACGTAAATTCATCACGACGAAAGTTCATTCATCAACCATTCATATTTTAACAAAATTTGGGCAGAGTCTCCTTTGTACGGGGAGCTTTACCCAAAACACAACCTGTACAATTATATTACAATTGACCACACCGGGTCCACATATGCATAACTATTGACCACACCGGGTCTATTTATCCATCATAAAATAAACTTTCATTCATCATATGTCATATCCACAATGCCATCCCAAAAGAATAGGCCAAGTATGACAAATATATTCCCAAAAGAATTAAATTACACTTGCAGTGAAATAACAAAATACTAGACTTTACATGATTTCAAAATAAACTCTCTAGTCTAGTACAAAAGAAATATAACTCTAGGCATCCAGTTCAGGATCCCCGTTCCCCTCTAGGGGAGCTTCCCCATGCACTGGTTCATCTACTTGTAACTCCTCCTCATAGACGAAATCTGAAAAGATATTATTTGTAGGGGATGAACACTAAGCTCTGTAGCAACATTCCTTCCATACTCATACAAGGTTTAGAAAACAAGTAAAACAGTTCGGTCTTATTTTCCAAAATATCATATAACATTTGAAGTAAAACCGTGACATTTGAAATAGATCTCAAGTTTAAACATTCGCAATAATTTAAATGAACAGTAAACCCAAGTCACAATGAGCAACCATAACCATTTCCAACAAGTTCTTGTAGAGTCCCATACCTCCACAAGCTCTTGTGGGAAATGCAATAGTAACACCATACTACAAAAAGGAATGCTTATTCCACCCTCGATTATTATATTTCCTTTGGCAGGTGGCATACTTAAAAGTAAACTCCACCCCCTTCAAGTCTTTGTTTCCCATAACCGCATACTTACAAGTAACCACGGTCGTTAGATGTCCTTTTAGGTAGGTAGCATACTTACAAGTAACCTCCACCCCCCTCAAGTATCCAACACATAGCCGCATACTTAGAAGTAATCTTGGTCCATAAATATTCTCTTTTGGTAGGTAGCATACTTACAAGTAACCTCTACCCCCCTTGCAGTCTCCCACACATAACCGCATACTTACAAGTAACCTCGGTTCATAAATATCCTCTTTTGGTAGGTAGCATACTTACAAGTAACCTCTACTCCATTCAAGTATTCTACACTTAACCGCATACTTACGAGTAACCTTGGTTCATAATTATCCTCTTTTCATACCAACAATCACATACAAGATAAAATCCACAAATTGCCCTCAACAAGCAACCATTATCAAAATCCCCAAATTTTATCATGCGACAATCCAAATAACCAATTAAGAAAAATACAAGAGATCACCGCCACATCATTTTCATTACTCACACAAAGCACTAAAGTTCTCAAAACCAAGCTTGAGCAAATGTAGAAAGAGAATTCCATATTTCCCCAAAAACTAGGGTTTTAAAGCTATAAAGAAGTTTCATGGTAATCAATCCTAACTTTGTTAAAGACATGCCATAATTGCAAGAAAACCAAGAAACAAGGAATTCCTAGCAAATACATACAAGTATGAGTCAAAACATATATATATTTTAGCCTTAGCCTCAATGGACAAGCATGGAAGAAAAACCCCTACCTTGAATCAAAGTTTCAAACCAAAAACCCAAGCTCTAATGACCTCCTTTCTCCCTTTCCTCCTTTCCTCTATCTTCCCCAAGGGTGCTAAGGGGTTTGGGGGTGAGAGATGTGAGAAAAAATGGAAGGAAATGGGCTGGATTCTGTGTTTTAAACACAGCAGTCCGCGCAATTCACTGTTCATGGCTAAATTTTGAGTTTTTCTCCAAAATTACAGTTTTGCCACTAGAAATCTCCAATTTGATCCATACGACTACCCTAAGGTTTTTCGACGTTCCGGATTCATTTTTAATGTTATTTTAACCTAAAAACATTGTTTTTTATGATTTATTTCAAAACTAAAATAAATTCACACTTGGAACATTAAAATTTCTATTTTATTCTTTCGAACTACTATAGGTGATATCCTTACGATTTTAATATATATATATGGTTTATTCTTAAGTCATTACATATAGAAGAATCACTAAACAAGTACATTAATATATTAATGTAAACATATGGGATTTTACACCTTCAAGGTCTAATAAGAAAGCACAACCCTTTACTATCCAAGGAGCACCATTGTGCAGATTTTTGGTCAAATTCATAGAATAAACTGATTTGACTCAGGTATTTCTAGGAGGTGTAACCTATATGGTTGGAAAGATATACGAGTTAGGGTTCTAACAAAAATAACGGTACACAATTCGGACTTTCCAATAAAGAGTTATGATGAAATTAGCGAAAGGTAGTCTGTCGGACAGATTTTTGGACAGTGTAGACACTACTTCGTAATATGGACATAACTCCTTCCTCCTAGTTCCGATTGAGATGATTCAAGGTGATATGGAATCCTAAGAGAGAGCTCTACAAATTTCATGTCTTAAGTTTTGAGAGATATGGACTGCATCAAGGTCGAAATCGAGCTTGATGTTACAGCCAGTGCACTGTTCATCCCTTTTTCATTCTACCAAATTCAAACACACATCACTACACATATCCCCATTTTTACAACAATTATTTACTATATATCTATATACATATATAAAAGAAAATGCGGGGTGTTACAACAATAGTGGGTGGTGGTGGTGGAAATGGTGGTTGTTGGCGGTGGTGGCAATGGTGGTTGTTGGCGGTGGTGGGCTAATTTTTCACTGTTTTGGATGGTAGATGATGATGGTTGGCGATGATGGTGGGTGCTAGTGATGGTTTATGGTGATGGTGGTGGCGGGTAGTAGGTGGTGGTTAGTGGCAATGGGAGGTGGTTGGCAGGTGATTGTGGGGATAGACAGTGGCTGATGGACGACAATGGATGGTGGTGGTTGGTGGCGATGGTGGGTAGTGGTGGTGGTTTATGGCGATGGTGGGTGATGATGGTGGCAGGTGATGGGTGTTGGTGGGTGGGGGTTAGTGGTGATGGGTGGTGGTAGTTGGCAGCAGGTGATGGTGGTGGGTGACGAGTGATAGTGGTGATGGGTTTATGGCAATGGTGGGTGATGGTGGTGGCGAGTATTAATGTGTGGGGGGTGGTGGTGATGGTAGCGGTGGGTGATGGTGGTTGGCGATAGGTAGTGGTGGTGGGTCATGGTGGTGGCAATGGGTATTGGTGGCGTTGGGATGATGATGATAGTAGTAATAAATATAAAAATTGGATAATAATAGAGGTTTTTAAGTAACCTCCTTCATTAAGGGTATTTTTGTCAATGATTGACTTTATAGACTTCTGGCCTTAATAGTATTGAGGTTGGACCTATAGCCAAAAAGTCACTCCGTGTGGAACTCTCACCAAATCTCCCTTTATTTGGCTCCATAATTATTCAAAATTCTAATTTCTTAGCTTGTTTAAGGTTTTTACTATTATATAAACTCTTGCAAGCCTTAGGAAAAAACAGTTTTTGATTATTTAATACAATTGAAAGAGTTGTCTCTTTTTCTTCCTAATCTTTTTGATTTTCTTAGGAATCAACAGATATTGAAACATTTAGGACTGATATTCTCTTGTGAATCAACAGGCATGAAGTAAGACTCTAAATCGGTATTTGTGAACAAATCAACGGTTTATTTTCGTTATCCCTTTTTGTTAATTATATTATTATTTTTGTCCGATTCCCTGCATCGGTTGGTATCAGAGCCTAATGATGTTCCTATCACAATGTCGACAATTTAAGGCATTAATTTAGCAAGTAATGACCTTAATTGTCATTGTTCAACAACAAGTACAACAACAACAGTCGTAGAAATCGCATAGATGGCCCCAAAATCCACGATGGGTGGTGGAGGAGGAAGAGAGTCAGGTGGACAAGGATGAAATCCTGAAGGAGATTCAAAATTTTGACACAAATTTAAAAGAGGAATTTTTTGATAACAAACCCTCTTATGTGTGACCACAAGTTGAATGGAATTTACCTCCAATATTCGATAAATATTCGGAGTATGATTATTTAACCACAACAACATATGATTTTGATTCCCCGATGTATGATGAATATCCCGAGGATTATTATCTTGTCACTACCAAAGATGGTTGTGATGACTTGATAGTGCTAGATTGTGGAAGATAACACAGTTATGGAAGATTTTTATAGCATCAAGGTTGATGTTCATGTCGTCGATCATATGAAAGATAAGCAGATGAGGTCCAAGTAATCCTATAAGGATGAAACCTTGATTCATGAAGCAATGACACAAGTCATATTATGTTGTGTCAATTATAGCGGTGATGAAGGTGGGTACGTGGAGGTTAGTAATAATTCAGGATTGTGCTCAAAAAAATTCTCATTAGAAAATAATGATCCGTTTTGGTTGAAATTTGTAGAAAACTAGATGACTAAAAAAGTTTTGAGTTATCAAATTTTCCTACTTTATATGATAAAAGACCATGGGAGTGAAAAGTTGTGGATATATTCAAGACAAAATTTCTTTTAGATTGGTTCTACGATTCCTTTACAATTTATCAAAAGTCAAGCTTTCGGAATATTTAAAAGGGTGAATTAAAGTTTCAAATTCAAACAAAAATCAAGGCATCAAATTCTATTTTGATGGGGTTGGTCGGAATCCTAAATTCAAACATTGAAGGAAATTCGATAATAAATTCTTTCTAACTTGGGGAGAATGATATCGAATAAATGGTAAGAATTATGGTATTTTATTTGAATGCGGTCAATGCCATTCATTTAAAAAAAATTAGGAGATTTTATTAAATTTTTTAAATTATTTGGGAAACCTTTTTTATTTTATTTTTTGGTTTAATTAGGATTTTATTTTCCTAATTATTTACGATTTCAGTTTCCTAGTTTGTTTAGGGTTTCTACTATTATACAAGCTCTTGTAAACCTTAAGGAAAAATAGCTTTTCATTATTGAATATGATTGAAAAAGTTGTCTCTTTTCTTCCCAATCTTTCTAGTATTCTTAAGAATCAACAAATTTATTGAAGCCTTTAGAACTGATATTCGTTGTGAATCAACAGGCCTAGAGTATGAATTTAAACCAGTATTTTGTGCAAAAATCAATAGTTTATTGTTATTATTTAATTACTCTTCATTATACCCTTATTTCTACCCACTTCCCTGCATCAATTAGTATTCAAGCCATGATGCAGGAAAGCAAGTAAAAACAATGGTATGATGAACAAAAAAGAATAATGAAAATAAACTGCTAATTTACGCACGAATACCGGTTTAGAATCCTACCCTAGACCTATTGATTCACAAAAAATATCAGTCCTAAAGGCTTCAATAAATATGTTGATTCCTAAGAATACCAGAAGAATTGGGAATAACAGAGAAACTCTCTCAATTGTTTTGAATAATATAAAACTACTTAGCCCTATGGTTTACAAGAGTTTAACTAATAACAAAACCCTAAAACTAGTTAGGAAATAACCAAACATGACCTAATCATCGTTAATCACATAATTAGGCCATTACTATAGATTTGGCCAAAAAAGATATTTTCAAACTAATTATACTACTAAAAACTACTAATCACCTGGATTAAAGCATAACTAATGACGATTAATTTTTACTTAGGACAATGGAGTTATTCAACTACAAAATACTACCAAAAATGGCAAAAACGCCGTTTTAGGCAAAACGATTGAATTTGCCTGAAATCTACCCTAGGTCATCGCATCCCTTGGTAGCGATGAGTTCATTTTGTGCAGCTATTCTTTACTGGATATGGGTGTTTAGAAACCTATGTATGTGAAAGTGGCTCCGAAAAAGTCAATCCGTTTGACCGGCCAATTGTGTCGATATCGATCCCAGTGATCTGGGTACTATTTTGTAATCCGATCTGCATCATCCTCTCCATACTCAAAAGGCTCATCCTCAAGATTGTCCCCATAGTAATGAACAAGATGTTTAAAATTAAAGACATTCGAAGTGCGAATGTGAGTAGGAAGCTTCAACTTGTAAGCATTCGGATTTATTTTCTCCACTATCTCTTGGGGTCTAGTCTTTCGTTCTGATAGCTTTTTTGTAAAATCCCGGTAGATTTAAACTTTTATGAATAAAGGGTAAAATGGTAAATTGTCACCATGATTCGGGTTGTAAATCTGAAATTTTTTGTAACTCGGATGACAAAACGGACCTCACCGTTGGATTCGTCTCGCGAAATCGAGTTACCACGTCAATTTTCGTCAATTCTGAGATAGTCAAATTTTTCACGTTTTACAGAGCGATCGGGCTTCGGGTGACCCTGTACACGAATTTTTTTATAAAATTTTAAATTTTGGGCAATAAAATAAGATAAATTGAAATAAAAATATTTTAGATTTAAACCGGGGCGAGATTTAATTGTTCGAGACAAAAACGGACCCGGAATTAAAAATGGACATGTGGCCAATTGTGGGCCAAGTGTTCTAAAGTATAAATAGGGGGAAAAATTCAGCATCCTCTTCAGCCGATAGAAAAGAGAGGGAAAGGAGAGGGAAAGCTTCAACTTCTCTCTATGATCTACATAATTCTAGTGCTCAAATCCACTTGGACCAAGAACAAAGATCGTTCTCCTCGTCAAGGGCTACGTCTACGTACCAAAAGGAAGTGATTTCACCGAATAATCAAAGGAAGAATTTTTGGAGATCAAAGCTTTTGGGTTGGTTTTGGTGTTTTAGGGGTTTTCTACACTCCTAAGAGGTAGGGGTTATTCCTACTTTGGATTATTCTTACCTTAGGTGTTGCTAGACTAAGGGTGAAAATTATGTATATGCATATGTATTGTTATACATATATGTCTATGGGTATGAAAGTGAAAAAAATTAGCATAGGAATAGCTTAGGCTAGCTTCTAGCTTGAATTTGGTATATGGAGGTTCCATGTGATTATTTTGTAACTTGGTGAAAACTTAAGGCATGCTATGTGTTTTATAAACTACGCCTTGGAATGTGTTATGTGAATACATGACTTGAATGACTATAAGATGTTTGATAAAATGCCCTAGTGAAATTGAGTGTGTTACTTGCAAGATGCTATGTTATAACATGCTTGGGTGATTGTGAAATCATATGCTTAGGATATGGTTTTTGGATGAAGAGTGTTATTGACATATGCATGAAATGATATATTGAGCATAATGAGATATGGTAGTTATATACTTATGATACAATTGCATTGATGTATGAAAATGTTTTATATGTTTGTCATAAGCATATTGAGCATTATTTTGTGTGCAATGGAACATCACATTGCATTTGCACGGAAGTGTCTCATTACATGAGTGAGTGCATGTTTGACGTCAATACCACACTTGGTGATTGACGGAAGGCTTGGGAGAGTTGGGTCGAGGACTTAGCTAAGCCGCTTGGTTGCATGATGAATTGGGTTGGGGTAGCAAGAAGAGGCATGACGACCTCTCGGGTGCAAGACCCGGTGATTGGGCTACGCACTCCCTTGGCTCGGCCCATAAAGTGTGTGGGTGTATTCGGAACCCTCGGTCGAAGTCCGTAAATTTCGTGTGGGTTGGAGGCCCTTGGTGTAAGTCCATGAACATCCACCCCTATACAAGACCCTAGAGTGATTAACGCCATTGTGTGTAACATAAATGGTGGTTTCGACTAAATTGACACTTGCATGTGTTGGGGAGCCGGAGAGAGCTCGGAATAAAGTTGCATGGGTGAGTGTCACTTCATTCCATGGCATAGCATTGTTGCATTCCATCATAGGATGCATAAGTGTGAGAAATGCTTGGTTGTATGTTTGTGTGATGATTACATGAGCATGTGCATCTAGGGGAAGAGTAACCTCTATAGGTTTATCTCTATTGGGCGTTGTGCTCACCCTATACGGGAAACAATTTCAGGTACGGGACACGTTCCGGTGGATGGCTCTCATTCGGGGGCTCTTGGTTGAAGAAAACCGGGTTGTGGCTTTTGAATTTAGTTTTTGTAAAATTTTGGTTAATTTCCATTTTGGCATGTAAAAGTATGGAAATAGTTGTATTAGAACTTGTATTGACTATATTTGGTATCAAATAGATGTTGTATAAGTTTTGGATAACCTTGGATTGATTTGGGGTTGAAATCATACACAGAAATTTTAGACACTGCTTAGTGTTTGAGCCATAACTTTTTATTGTGACGTCCAAATGATCTAAAACTTTTACAGTAGGTAGTAGACACCTAGGGCTACAAAAGTGTTTTTATGAAATTTTCTCAATTCCACTTCTAAACAGGTCAAAACCGCACTGGAAGTTGCAGCAGAACAGAAACTGCATTTTCTGTTCGAACGTAAAGTGACGTTCGAATGGTGCGAGTTTTGAACAGCAAAACCAGCAGAGAACCAAATGTACTGGGAGCTACCTATTTTTCAAAACCAAGGGACGTTCGAATGTGAATAGTGCTGTTCGAACGGTGACTCTAAAACCGAAATTTTTCAAACTATGCACTAAGCTTCCAGGCTTGGATTTCTTTGATTTAAAGAACACCAATGGACTTGGATTTCTCTAGTTCCAAGGATACAAATGGACACTAATTGAGGTATATTGAGGCTTATTATACCTTGGTGGATTTAAATGATAACTATTACATATATGCACTAATGTTAAAGTAACCTTGCATGTTTTGCTATAAATATGGATAATTGGACCCGGTATGGTCAATGTTTACTTATAAATGGACCCGGTGCGGTCATTGTTTATATTGGGCCTCAGATGGGTCATGTGAGTTATGTTGCACAGGTTGGGTATTGGGTAGAGTTCCCTGTACAAAGGAGACTCTGCCCAAATTTTGTTAAGTTATGGACCTCGGTAAATGGGACATAACGGTGTGATATCGAGTCACTCGGTATTTACGAGTATTCCGCGGGTTGATGGGTAATCAACGGACCCCCGGATTTTGGGGTGTCACATTTTTATTCACCAATGGAGAATCAATCTTTGGTGACAATAGCTGAAACAAAATCCCTTGCCTTAAAACTCCACATCACAATGATGTTTATCAACGACTTCTTTACACTTGGATACAAAATTAAGAAGCTTTTGATGAGTTGACTAGTGCACCTCCTTCAATTGCTGAATGAAATCCTCAGCTTTGCCATAGACTCACTTCAAATCAAGGATTGGGAAGAGATCAAATGGCAATCTTGGGTTGTCACGATAGACAATTTGAAAAGGGCTAAAACCAAGACTACGGTTGAACAAATAGTTAAAAGCAAACTCCGCCTAATAGATCTTTTGATCCTAGCTCTTCACATGAACACCCACCAAATTGTGTAACAAGTTACCCACCGAGCAATTGACTATCTCTGTATGCCCATTAATTTGAGGATCATAGGCACTAAAATCCAGATTTGTATTGGCCAGTCTCCACAAAATGCTCTAGATGTGGCCGACGAAACAAGTATCTCGATCGGAGACAATAGATTGCAATAGACCATCTAAACGATAGACATCATTGAAGTACAGATAGGCAACATGAGATGCATCAGTAGCCTTTTTTGCAAGGAATGAATTGTGCCATATTAGAAAACTGATCCACCACCACATAAATGGAGTCACTACCTCACTGGGTTGGAGTTAAGCCAAGAATAAAGTCCATGCTAACATCTACCCATGGCTACTACGACATAGGAAGTAGCATATACAATCCTGCATTTGTGGTAGTTCTTTTGGATATTTGGCACATGTTGTAGTCTTCCACAAATCTGTATATTTCCTTCCTTATGGTAGGCCAAAAGCAAGAATTTGCTACCAACTTGAGAGTTTTATCTCAGCCCACATGCCCTTCATTGTGCAATTCTTGAACAAACTGTAACCAGTGGCTAGAATTAGGAACATAGTTCCCTTAGAAAAGAAATTCATTCGTAATGCGCAAATTAGCCCGTGTTCCTATGGAGACATCCGCTAACACCAAGGAAAAATATGGGTCAGTGGCATATAAATCACAAAAAGAGTCGAACTCCACTACCTTACTTTACATGATGTTAAAAAAAAATGCAAGTCTGCTTAGAGCTTCAGCCACCTTGTTTAAACCCCTTGACTTATGCTTGAGGACAAAGGTGTGAAACTGGCTAGGACTATTTATAAAAGGCCAAAGGAGGTGCTTGAGGTAGTTGGAGATGGGAGGACCAATCAGATGCTTATGTTGCCAAAATCAATCAATGGGAGGCAAAGGTGGCACTAAGGCAGTTTAGGGGACAGTTCGGACGCCACCACCACCATTCGGACGCCCCTAAGTCTCTGGTTTTGTTGGTGTGGTACCTTGGTCACTTTGATGCTTGAATTACACTTGGATCCCCTTGATTTTGAGCTTTGACAGTTGCATCCCTTGTAGTTTGTAGCTTTTACGCACAAACCCTAAAAGTAACGATAATTTACGCATTAACCCTAATTTATTAACTCTAATTCGACTTAATTTGACTCTTTTAACTCGTTTAACTAACACAATTAACTTATTAACCTAATTCAATTATGCACTAATTGGGGTTAATCAGTGGTTTGGAAGGTCGACTAAAAGGTACTAAAGTATCTCCCCCCCCCGCCCCTGACCAGAAGTAATATTTCTTGGCCAATCGTTGTTTCCCCTAACTCTCCAGCTCAACTGATTTTCTAACCAGAGGGCCCACAGAAAGGCTTCAGAATCAAAGTAAAGGTCAAATAGAGTCAAGGTATCCTAAATTTGGGGTCGTAAGCTCTCAATATAACGAGAAACCAATTGATCCTCCATCTCAACCAGGTCATTACGTGCAACTAATCGATGAAATTTAATAGTATATTCATTCACAGATTGATAACCTTGCCATAGATTCTGTAAACTTTGGTATAAGGCCCACATATAATTATGAGGAAAAAAAGGCTTCCTTCATATGATTCTTCAGCTTGTCCCATGTATCTATCTTGTTTACCTTACCTTTGACGCGTCTTCTTAGAATCTTTCCACCAAGTAGCGACTGTCCCACAAAATCTAGTTTCTACTAGTGGGATCTTCTTGTTCTTCGGTACCTGCTAGAACTCCAAAATCTCCTCACTGGCATGGATCCAATCAAGGAATTCTTTAGGCTGCATACTGCACTAAAAATGGCAAGAATTTGGTATTTTATTCGAATGTGGTATGTGTCATTCAATTAGAAAGTTTAAGAGATTTTATTTTATTTCCTAATTTAATTAGGAAACCATTTTTATTTTATTTTTGGGTTTAATTAGGATTTATTTTATTTGGTTTTCCTAATTATTTAGGATTCCAGTTTCCTATTTTGTTTAATATACAAAATCTTCTAAGCCTTAAGGAAAAATAATTTTTGATTATTTAATACAATTGAGAGAGTTGTTTCTTTCCTTCCCAATCTTTCTGATACTCTTAGGAATCAATAGATTTTATTGAAATTTTTAGAGATGGTATTCTCTATGAATCAACAGGCTTGGAATAGGAATCTAAATCAGTATTTGTGTGCAAATCAATAGTTTATTTTTATTATTTCTTTTCATTCATTATATCATTGTATTTGTCCACTTTCCTACATCAAATGGCTAGTTTTTTTAATATTATGCAAAAGGTTAAAAGTTGATCCTCTTCTCAAGCCTCATACATTACTATCAAGAATAAAATGTAGGAGGCCCGAGAGGGCCCCTTACTCATATTTAAAAAGAGAGACCCACATAGTGACAATAAATTATTATTTTTGGAATTATTTCATAGTAAGTGAATTGACATTTTCTTGTGTTTAAATTTCCACACCAGAACATTGTCATAAAATTTTATTCAATTACACTTTCTTTCCCATTGAAGTTTATATAATTTTTCTTTGTATCAAAAAATTCACTCATTTTGTTTCCATCATTTTCTGTAGCCAAACCCTCATGTGCACCACATGAGATGTTGGTACTGTATGTTTAGGCACAAGTGATGGAAACCAACGTAATTGCGACAAGTATCCAATGCATATTTCTCTCCGTTGGAGGAAGAAGGACTTGGAGTATGAGATTTTTATGCTTTAAATTTGGTTTTAATGTTGACATTGGCATAGAGTTTTTTAACATCAAAAGAACAATGGGCTTGCTTTGCATGCTCGATTTTTGCCGTCCACTTCTATTCCAATCTCGTAATACAAGTCTTCAAGTATTTGGCTGGGATTAGGAATGTGCTCGGGATTATTCAAGAAAATTCGCATTGGATTGTGGGTGATGGTTCTTCTGCTAGATTTTGGTTTAATAATTGGTTGGGTTCCCCTCTGTCTGTGTTTGATATTTGCGATATCTCTCCTCATGTTGCAAATCAACTCAATGCTTATGTCTTAAATTATATTGAAGAAGGAGAATGGGTTATGTCTCTCAATTTTAGATCTGTTTTCCCTTACAGCATGGCAACAAATTCAAGAAGTGCAGTGTAAACCTTAATGTATTTATAATAATGCATAGTAACTATCTTGTGTTGCACATATAAGTAATGATTTTACAAATCAGATGTAGTGGTTGTGTTAGAAGATATTAAATGTATTTGATTTTATACTCATCTTTGGAAGAAGTTAAGAAGAGAATAAATAGCTATTGCCTTGGTATTTTAGCCATAAATTTTTATTTTGGCGTTATATTGACCTATTTTTGATCACTAAAAACTAGATTCCTAGATCTACAAAAGTGTATTTCATAAAAATTTTGTGAAATGACTTCTAACCAAGTCAAAACTATATTGCAAATTCAAACAAGAAATGGGAGTACGCTCGAACAGAACGTAGCTATAGTACTTTGGTATATGATAGAAAGTCTAACAGAAATTGACATACTAAGAATAAGGAATGTTCAAATGTTAGTCACGTTCGAAGATACGTTCAAACGCAAATCTACATTTGAACGTAAATGCATTTTTTAACAATGATTAGGCTCACGCCGAATATTCAGGTTCTGACCCTATAAATAACTATGGACACCCCTTTTAGTTATATTTCATTAGTTTTCAACCCTCTACAACTCTAGAGAGAAAGAGAGAGGAAAGGAGAAAACACAAATTTGAAGGGATTGTTATGTTAGAAACAGATCGAACACGCTAGGATTACGTACAAACATCGAATTGAGGTAGGGGATTCTTCTTGACCTCTTTCATTGAGGTTAGGAACTATATTTATGTATGTTTTTTTATCTTCTTGGTGATTATAGGTTAATTAAGTGTTAGTTCTTGATTTCTTTCGATTGAAAAGTTATTTTGAACAAAATACATGCTTTATATTCAAGAAACTCTGGTTCTTGAATTCACAAACCCTAATTCTTGTGTTATGATTTAATCTATCCATGTTTTATATCAAAATTTTCATGCTCTTGATCTCTAAAACCTAATTTTGGTTATGATTAATGTAAATATGTTTATTAAACATCTCTTGCATGTTTTCTTGAATAATTTCTTATGAAAGATTATGGAACTATGATTCTTGATTTTAGTTGGATTTTATTGAAAAATTGTGGAAAGTATCTCATATATAAATGGGTGTGATTAATGTGGGTTGCAATCAACCAAGTATCATAGAGGGGTTAGATGAGTTTCTTATCTTGAGGGGTTTGAAGGTTTTCTAACACTCATAGTGGAGTTAGTGTCTTACAAGGACTAAACCACTATTTGATCACGGTGATCGAGACAAAGAGTTAATATACTATTCTTGAAAAGTTATGTCAATGATGATGCGTCAGTATACACACTTCTTAAAAATGGGTCATCCTTGCAATGATTATATTGTTGATTAGAGGTGTGTGTGTACGCCAGAATATTCTTGATGTGTGAATTCATGTTATCCAACCTACATGTGTATATGAGATATATGTTGGTGGTGTTGATATCTAGATTGAAAGCTGATCTTATTTATTCATGAATTTTATTATGTTTACCATAAATCTGAGACCTTATCAATTGTCACTGTTTTAATTCAAATCCTTATATATTATTTTGCAAAGTAAGATTTACCTATTTTAATGATTTCAAAATTTTGTTGGGTTTGATAAATTTTATCTACTGAGATTTTTGCTCATCCTACGATAAATAAATATTTTTCAGATGTTGGTTTTGAGGAATATCTCGGATTAGATGAATATGTGGATCCAGACTTGAAAGCTTAGAAATGTTCTTTCTAGTTTAGATTTTGAGTATTAATTATGAAACACTGTGTTGGGTAGTTCTATTTATTCCGTTGCGAGATAATATTTAGTTTTGAATTGTAATTTTGGAGATATTTCTTAATTTAGTTAGTTACAAGACCATTGTTTTGGGTTTTGGATGTAATGAGAATGTTTTTAGTTCAGTTGATTTAATTCCTTGGTTAGTGATTTATTTATTAATGGATAATTTCTATTATTTAATGATTAGTTTAGATACTCTCATGGTTGGATGTTAAATAGATAATAATGTTTTCCTGTGTGACTTTTGGGGCGTTGCATGTAGTAATTTATTGATTCGGATGATCAAAGAGTGTGATTTCCCTCCATAGATAGTCTGCTTACTCTGAAGGATGCTTATGTTTTTACTAGATTAAAGTAGCCCCAAATCTCATGGGGTAAATTGATTTGGGATAAGTTTTACATCCTTGACGTACCAAGCTTTTTTGGCATTTGATCCATGAGCGATTGTCGTTGGATGACAACATTTGGCAACGTGGGGTTATTTTGGTTTCAACATGCTCCCTTTGTCCTGCTCCTTGTGCTTTAGACTACTTACAACAATTATTTTTCTCATACAGTTTTGCACATAGAAATATTTTCTACGTGAATCTTGTTGTTAGTGGATCCAAGCAAGTGTTGTCTCTTCTCAAGAGCTGGAGCTTTAGTTCACAGATCAAGGATATAGCCCTAATTGTCTTCATAAATTGTGTCTGGGTTATTAGAAAATCGAGAAATGATTGTCAATTTAAGGAAATGGCCTCATCAATTGATTACCTGAAGAAGCTTCATCTTTCTCTTACAAGAAAGTGTGTCTATCTTTCTTTTGGTACAATGTTTAATTCAGTATAGGAACTCTAGATTTTATCTAAGCTTGGTATCAAAGGACGGCCTTGTAATTACCCATAAAAAATTTTATTTTATTTTGGTGCATTGGCTAACTAGGAGATTATATATATAAGGATTAAAATAATTAAAGAAGACTAATATGTCTCTAATAAAAGTCTTTCCCTAGAGACCTATGAGGACTCTTATATATGTATTTTAAATATGGTAGTATTGTTGGATAGGCCAAACTCTTTATATATATATATATATATATATATATATATATATATATATATATATATATATATATATATATATATATATATATATATATATATATATATATATGTATGTATGTATCGATATATTTAAGTTTGATATGATCTTTTAGTGAGAAGGTTTTATGAAGACATCTATTTAGTGAAAAAAAAATGAGAGTCAAAGAGAGAAGGAAGAAGGAGAAGGATAGAAAGAAAGAGCTTGAATCCATTAAAGGTATGAATTTATTACTTAATTTATGGGTTTTGTATTTTATTCAATCACATGGTGTTTAGTTTATTATAAGTAGTGATATATATATGTTCATGGTGAAGAATATTAAAAAAAAGATAAATGAGTTTCATTATAGATGTTAATTTTGATGTAGTTTGCCAAAATTAGATTGGTAGAATTTGATCAATATGTTAAAGAGAAAGAATAACCAAAAAAAAAAGAGGAGGGGGGCGGGGGAGAAGGAAGTTCCAAGTTCTGTCGTAGGAAGAAAATAGGAAATCTGAAATTATGAAAAGTTCTCTTTTAATTTCAAAGAGTTGTACCTTGACCCCTATATTCTTCTAAACTTAATTTTAACCACTATTTTACTTAGTAAGTTGGAAGAATAGAATTTTGAAAAATTTATGACATCCCCGAAAACAAAAAATTTATTTTTCAAAGAAATTACACTTTGACTCCAAAATTTTTAAAAATTATGATTTGATCCCAAAACTTTAAAAATTCTTTCTAAATAGCCCAGAATACTTCTATATCCTATTACCTCGTATTATAAAGAATATTTATATGTAAATGATATATAAAGTATACGTCAATAGGTAGGAAGTATGTAAAATAAATATATAATCGCAGAATAACAAAATTAGGAATAGGCATCGATCAATATGTGTTATTTTGGATTAGGTGGTGATTGCATTGAGGTTAAGAAAGAGGGCTTTGAATTAGATTTTAGGAATCAAGATGAGTAGTTTACTACTTCTTTTGGGAGGATTTTTCTATATTAAATGTGTGGGTGCGTGTGTGTGAATTTTTCATATATATGATATATGTGTTGATATTTGGTGTTGCAATTAATTATTTTGCAATTGTGAGCTGTTATACATATGAATTTGAAAAATTTGAGGGTTGATTTTATATAATTGTTTTGGTCATGAAAGGGAAATTTTGTGTACGTTGGAACTAAAACTACATTTTTTGTGTCTGTAAAAATCATGTTTATAAGACTGGGACTGGAGTTATCAGGTCTAAGTGTTAACAAGAGACTAGGTCAATCATCAAGCTAGTGATGACAAGAGACTTGGCTAGTTACCAAGCTAGTAGTAACAAGAGACGGGTCAATCATCAGACTAGTGATGACAAGAGACTGAGCCAGTTATCAAGCAAGTGGTAACAAGAGACTGACACCATTACCAGACTAGTGATAACAAACATTATTTGACAAATGTATTTGAGACTGAATGTGTGTGTGAGTGTTTTGGATTATAAATGTCTTTTCATTTATAAAGTTTTTTTGTGATCATGAAATTATTTTTTTTAAATGATTATGTGAGAAGGATTGGGGTACAATTTGTTGTACTTATGTATGTATCAAGTTTATTTTTGTATATAAATTGTGAAATTTATTTTCACACTTCATTAGAGGTGGTTGCTATTCACGGGTCATTGTGCTCATCTAAACATTTAAAATTTTTCAAGTGAGGATCAGGGTGAGAAGTAAGTGTACAGATCAACAAGGGATTAGAAAAATTAAAAATTTATTTTATTTTAGGTCTTCAGGAATAAAAGTCTTTATAGTTTTGAGATAAATGTTTAATTATTTTGGGAATAATATTGTTTATGTTTAGAGTAATGAACCTTATGATTTAATTATTGCTTTAAATGAGTTTAGTAATGATTTTGGTGGTGTGTAGTTTATTCATTTGGTATTCATTAGGTCGGTGGAATGGATCAGTTTATTATTTATCTTTCGCTGTATTTTGCATTTATTATGCACAGGGTTGGTTGGTTAAGGTCTTAGTGGCCGATCCGTCGCCCACTCTATGTGATCCGGGGTAGGGGTGTGACAAGTTTGGTATCAAAGCATATGTTTATGAATTATCAAAGGATTAGGTTGGATTTGAATGGTTGTATAGGCTTTAATCGATTTTAGTTCGAGGGATACAGAATGATGTTAATAGTTAATAGAATGTTTTGTGTACTGATTAAGACTAGTTAATTTATTTGGTATTTTGTACACAAGAGATAGTTGCAAAAAAGGATGATAAATGTGTTGTAAGAAATGTGACTGACACTAGTAGAATTTTAGAATCCATACATTATTCTGTGTCTCCTAGAGTGGCAATGAGATTGGGTGTAGAACCTAAAACACTTGACTTTGATTTGAACATGGCAACTCCTATGGGTGGTTTTGAGTTAGGAGATATCGTGTACCCAAGGTGTAAGGTCCATATTGGAGAATAACAGTTACTAGTTTATTGAGTATTATTTTTAGACCTTAGGGGTTTTGGTATGATATTAATTATGGACTAGTTAGTCACACAATATACAAAAGTTGGTTGTTTTGAAAAGAGAGTCATGTGAATTTAGTTTGGAGGAAACAAGAATTAATTAATCCTCAGTCTTAAATCTACGAGTGCAAACTCGAAAGTAAAGATTTTTAGAGAACCATTGGTAGTATTATTGATACACAAAGCGAGTGAGTGTCTCCTGAATAGATAACAATAGAAAGGAAATTTTTGGATGTATTTCAAGAGAAGTTGTCTATGCTACCATTGGAGAGAGATAAAGTTTACATTTCTAGTAGCCCTAGGGTACTTTACTTATATTTATTACTCCGTATTGAATGATTCTCGCTGAACTAGAAGACTGAGAATTCAACTGAAAATATGTTAGACTAATGATTTATTCAACTTTGCAATTTGTTGTGGGGTGCTCATGTTGTGTTTGTAAAGAAAATGATTGAACTGTGAAATGGTACGTAGGTTACTACCAGCTGAATAAGGCAGTATCATGTAGTAAATATTTTTTATGTGATATTGATGATTTATTTGATCAATTGTAAGGCACTATATAATTTAGTAAGATTTATCTTAAGTTGAGTTATCTTTACTCAAAAAAAAAAAAAAAAAAAAAAGAAATGATGATGTTCTGAAAACAGTGTGTGCAATTAGGATAGTTATATTGTATTTTTGGTGAAGTCACTAAGATTGACAAATGTTACATCTGTTTTGATGGATTGACTAAATTTAGTATCTCACCTTTATCTAGATTCATATGTTATTGTATTCAATGGTGTTACACCTGTGTATTCTTATAGTAAAAAAGGAATTACTCTACTCATGATTTTGGGTTAAATGTAATTATTTTTGTTTTGAGATTGTGGAGAGATTATTTATAAGGTAAAACATGTAAGATTTATTTCGATTATCAAAGGCTGAAAGATTTATTTATTGAGAAGGAGTTTAATTTGAGCAAAAAGGAGATGGATGGAAAGATTAGGGACTATGATTATTCTATTATTATTATGTAGGAAAAGCTATTATAGTAGTCGACACACTAAGCAATATATCATTAAGAAGTTTGTATCGTATCCAATGTATCCAAATGAGTAATTTGGTTGATTTGAGATTGACAGAGGTACGTGTGATATTAACTGGTATAGATGTATTATTAGCTCAATTGCAAGTTAAATTCTTATTGGTAGATCGTATTAGTTAGCTACAAAAAAAAAGGGGGGGGGGAACATATGCAAAGTATTAGAAAAGAGGTGTAACATAGTAGCAGGATATATTTTGTACTTTTTGGTGAATTATGTTTATATTTTGGCATTAGTTATGGGCACCAAAAGAGAATATGTTGAAAAGAGACATTACAGAGATACAACCTATAATTCTATGTGTGTCCAGAGAGTATGAAATTATATTGATATTGAGAAACTATTATTGGTTGAGTTGAATGAAAAGAAAAATTTTGGAATTGGTAGCTAACGTGTAGTGCATTGATAGATAAAGATTGAGCATCAGTATCTTTCAGGTTTACTATAACTAATTTCAAAATTTTGAGTAAAAATTGGAGTATATTACTATGAAGTTGCTATAAGGACTTTCGAGATACAAATTGGACAGAAATCTATTGGGGTTATTGTGAATTGATTGGTGAAGTCTGGTTAGTTTTGGTAATTAAACTTATATTTTCACTTGAATTTATACCTAGAGTTATTTGATGAGAGCATATGATTGTGTGGAATACCTTTATCTAGTGTAGTAGATAGAAGTCTAAAATTTACTTTCAGAGTTGGCCTAATTTGCAATATGTTGTGGATAACACTTGAAAGATTAGTATAATTTATGGTTCTCAATTTAACAGGTTGTTTGAGAAATTTGAAGGAAAGTTTAGTATAAGATATAAATGGACATATAGATTTATAAAGGATTATGGTTTCAATTTTAAAGTGGGTTATATTAGTAGACTTGTTTTGATTTCACAATATATTTCCTATCAATATGACTAGGAATTGTATACAATTGATGCTTCTAACATATTGGTAGAGTTAGCCTATTGAGCTAAAGAGAACTCTTACTTATGTTGAGAAGCCAATAAATTTTGGGTAATAGAATCAGTCTGTTGGCCAATTGTTATGGAAGAGCCACCCAATTGAGGAAGTTCTCATGAAAAGTAAAGAAAGCATAAAAAAAATGATATCCTTATTTATTCTCACAAGTTATATAAATTTCAAGGATAAAATTCTCTTAAGGAGGGGAGAATGTAATTATCCATAAAAAATTATTATTTTATTTTGGTGCATTGGCGAACTAGGAAATTATATATATATATATATAATTAAAGACTAATATATCTCTAATAAAAGTCTTGCCCTAGAGACCTATTAGGACTCTTATACATGAGTTTTAAATATGGTAGTATTGTTAGATACATCAAACTCTTCATATATATATATATATATATTATATATATATATATATATATATATATTATATGTATGTATCGATATATTTAGGTTTGATATGATCTTTTAGTGAGAAGATTTTGTGAAGACATTTATTCAATGAAAAAAACGAGAGTCAGAGAGAGAAGGAAGAAGGAGGAGGAAAGAAAGAAAAGGTTTGAATCCATTAAAGGTATGAATTTATTACTTAATTTATGAGTTTTGTATTTTATTCAATCACATAGTGTTAAGTTTATTATAAGTAGTAATAATATATATATATATATATATATATGTGCATGGTGAAGAATATTAATAAATAGATAAATGAGTTTCATTATAAATGTTAATTTTGAAATAGTTTGCCGAAATTAGGTTGGTAGAATTTGAACAATATGTTAAAGAGAAAGAATAACAAAAAAAAAGGGGGGGGTAAAGAAAGAAGTTCCAGGTTCTGTCATAGGAAGAAGATAGGAAATCTGAAATTATGGAAAGTTCTCCTTTAGTTTCAAAGAGATTTACTTTGACCTATATTCTTCTAACTTAATTTTAACCACTATTTTACTTGGTAAGTTGGAAGATAGAATTTTGAAAAATTTATGACAGCCCCGAAAACAGAAAATTCATTTTT
>CAUOFW020005550.1:0-26840 GCA_963454935.2 Ilex paraguariensis
CATGATACAGTGATGTACACAATTTCGGTGTTGTACCTGGAATTATGTCATCAGTGTGTCATCAACCTGCTAGTTAAAGAACCACGACATTCTTATCGGTATGGTTTATCCTCCACCAGAATGCTGAGGATGTTAACTGATGCATGGTACAAAACCTAAATGATCCTCATGAATGGCTTGTCCTTCTAGATTATCAGGGTTAGTTAATTACTCTATATATATATAATTAACATATTAATGACCTAAGTGATCTCCCATGAATGGCTTATCCTTCTAGATTACTCAGATTGTTTAACTGGTATAAATGATAATATTGCCAGTCTAACAACCACGGCATTCCTATCGGTATGGTTTATCCTCCACCGGAACGCTGAGAATATTTAACTGGTATATGTATCACAGATAGTGTCAAATGAATAATTCAAGTATTCCCCATGAATGACTTGTCCTTCTGGTTTGCTTAGATTAGTTAATTGACAGATCTATAACCAGCTAACCTAAGAAGTTGTTGTATTATGACTAATACCACCAGTTAACCTAAGAAGTGACTGTGTTTTGGTTTATTATTTATGCACCTACTATTATGAAGACAAATGAATAATTAGTTTTATTCCTCATGAATGACTTGTCCTTCTGGTATGTTTGGATTAATCAATTGTCATGGATACCACCAGCTAACCTAAGAAGTGACTGCGTGATGGTTTATATACATTAGACCTACCAATTGACTTCCCAGTAATATGGAAGTTGATTGCTGTAAGGTAGAATTTCCAATATTTAACTAATATAATGCATATAGGATCCTTAAACTGAAGGATACTTTTTATTATTGTCTGAATCTATCTGCAACATAACTTTTTAATTAAACTAGTATCAATTTAAGCTCACATCACAAGCTATCACATGATGTCCTATCTAAGATAAACAACTTTACTATTTTTATTTTATTTCCAATTACACACTCTTCATGGGATCAATACTTGGACTTAAAACCAAGAAAACTACAATTCGAGCACTTCTACTTGGGTGTGTATTATTAATCCGATCACAAAAAAGTGCGAATCAAGTTTTTGGCGCCGTTGTCGGGGAGTAATGGTAATTTGAAATCAAATAAGCTACAAAAGTTGTTTAGTTGTATTATATGTATATAAAGTGTGTTTTCTTTTTAAATAGTTTATGTTTGTACACTCTTCCGTAGGATCTGTAAATCAGTCACCTCCTTCGTTCGTCATCGCTTCACATCTACACAAGAATCATTTGAATTAAGTATGACTAGAAATGTACCTAGGGAAAGAACACACATAGAACAAGAAGTAGTTCAAAATAGACCCTAATATAATATCTACACCCTACACAAACTAATGTCCCTTAATGTTTTGCTTTTCCAACAGATGTTTCCAATCTTAATATTTAACCAGGAACAATACAATTATTACCAAAATTTCATGGTTGGAAAACTAAAAAAATCCTTATGTGCGTATGAAAGAATTTAAAGAAGTCTGTGGAACATTACAAGATAATTCTAAAATGGTTAGACTAAAACTATTTCCTTTTTCTTTAAAAGATAAAGCAAAACAATGGCTTAGTTCTTTAAGAGCTAATTCAATCACAAACTAGCAAGCTTTACAAGCTGAGTTCTTTAAAAAAAAAAAATTCTATACATCGTACAAATACATTAAGACGTCAAATAATGAATTTTTCTGTAAAAGAAGGTGAAAATTTTTATCAATGTTGGGAAAGATTTAAAGATCTTCTCCAAACTTGTCTATATCATGCATTTGAAAACTGGACCTTAGTTGGTTTTTTCTATGATGCTCTACCACCTGCAATGTGACAATTTGTTGAAATAATGGCACAGGGCAATTCATGAGTAAAAATCTTGAAGAAGCATTTCAATTTTTTGATACTACTTTTAAAAGTTCCCAAATGTGGGACTTAACTTCTTCAAATATAGAGGAAACAAAGCTATCTACATCCGAAAGAGAAAATTTGTATTAAAAGAAGATGATGATTTAAGAGCTAAAATGACAAGTTTATCTCGAAAACTGGAAGCCTTAGAGATAAAAAAAAATAAAACAAGTATTTGTTGTTTCAACTATTGATCAAATCTGTGAAATTTGTGCTTTGTCAGGACATCCTACAGTAGAGTGTCCAACTATACCTGCATTTAAAGAAGTGTTAATTGAACAATCTAATGTTGTTCCAACTTATAATACTAAGCTTATCTGAATTCATATTCTGAAACTTACAACCCAGGATGGAGAAATCATCCAAGTTTTAGTTGAGAAATACACAACCTACAAATCAAACACAAAGTCCACTACAACCACAAAATCAACAACAATACCAACCATATCAACCCCTACAAAGAAGAACTTTGGAAGATACTATGAATCAATTTTTTCAAAGTCAAATGAATTTTAACACTCACACAACTCAAGCTTTGAATGATTTTAAAACTCAAACTTCTCAAAGTACTGAAGATATCAAGAGTCATCTAGCTAACTTGATTCAGTCTCTCAAGTATGCCAGAAAAGGAAAAATTTCCATCTCTGCCAAAACTGCCACAAAGTCAAGCGAATTCTGTGTCATCTGAACCTTCCCCAAGTCAAGTACAAGCAATCACAACGTTAAGAAGTGGCAAGGTAATTGATAAAACTATTAAACCTAAAATTTCAAAGAAAACATGTAAGTCTATTCCTGTTGATGAACCACTTCAGCCTGAACCTTCAATTGAAAAACAACCCGAAGTACAAAATAAAAAAGATCAATCATGTCCTATTCCTTACCTTTTCCTCAAAGAGTCAGGAAATCTACATTTGAAAAAGTTCAATCTGAAAATTTTGAGCTATTCAAACAAGCCAAAATTAACATTCCTTTGTTAGATGCTATTAAGCGAGTTCTTGCTTATGCTAAGTTTCTAAAAGATCTTTGCACAATGAAAAGAAGAACAAATATACAAAGAAAACATTCCTAATTGAACAAGTTAGTATACATCATAATACTCTCCTTAAGTACAAAGATCCAGGAAATCCAACAATTTCATGCATCATTGGAAATTTACAAATTGAAGAAGCTCTACTAGATCTTTGAGTCAGTTGTAATTTAATGTCATATTTAGTCTATACACAATGCGGATCATCTCGGTGGTTGTGTAAGATGTGGTAGTTTATAAAATTTAAGATAATATAATCAGTGTGTGGAACCAATTTCAACTAGAGTGTTAGATCATCTTCGGTGGATTAGGTATGGGCAGAGTAAGGAATACCCTGAGACGCCATCCTATTCTACCCTAATGTTAACAAGATACGTAAGAAATAAAGTTAACCCTATCACTGGTAATATTGATCTAGATAGTTCTGACTCTGAATTAGTATGATCATGATTTTTGGAAGAATTGTACATAATATAAATAATTATAAAAAATTATATATCATCGTAAATATTTATAAATATTTGTAAATAAATATAGATAACTATAAATTAAATTTGGAAACTCAGTAGATATGAAATAAAAAATAAAATAAATAGAAACTCACCAATTTTTGTGACAAGAAAAAGAGTAGTTAACAAAGTTTGGTAGAATTTATTAAACTGTATTTTGTACTATAGGAATTTCAAGGAATAAATTACAAAACAACAAAATAGCAAAATGTAGACAAAAAGAAAGCAAAATTGAAAGCTTTACCGTCCAGACGATGGGCCAGCCGTCCGGATGGTGAAGCTTGATATAAATATCCTCCTCTATGCAAACCGATCAGTTTACACTCCCACGCAATCGAAAATTCGAAAAAATCGAAACATTTACAAAAATTTCTCTTAAATTTGTAATATTTCACCATTTTTTTTCAAATTTGTTCTGTTTGTCTTCTTACCCAGCACATTTTAAAAGTAACTACTAATTGGAATCAAGTGAAATGGAGCATTTGATAAGAAATCAAGAAAAAATGGATTCGAGACGAAGAACAAGAGGATCTTCAAGTCGGGCACAAAGAGATCAACCAGAGCAACCTCAAGCACCTCCAAAATAGGAAGAACCAGGAAATATCTTCAACAAGGTGATGTTTGAAAATTTTGAGCAGCGGGCCTGGTACGATGCTAATTTCTTTACTAAAACTATTATTTCTGAAAAGCCAGTTATTTACGAAGATTTTGAGAACATAGGCATACGTCAAATTCTTGATGCTAAAGGATGGTTGCATTATGTTAAATATGTTGCCCCTGCCCTGCATATGACTGTTTAGTTCGTGAATTCTATAGTAATGCTGAGATAATTGGAGAAAGGCAATTGTGTGTGTTTGTATGGGGTATTGTTTTTCAAGTTACATCAAAGACTTGAAAACCCGCAATATTCATACACCAAATTACCTAATTTAGATACCATAGGGAGAGAGGTGACGGGCAATCCAGAATTTGGTTGGGGTAGAACGAATAAATATATCAAGCAAGGAGACCTGACTGATAAATACCGTATTCTAAACTTGATCATAGTACACAGTTTGCTATCCCGAGCCCAAAAAAATCATATCTATATTGAGCAAGCTTATTTCTTATATGCATTTGGAATGGGACACACAATCGATCTATCGAATTTGATCATTAACCAAATGTTACTTACAGTAGATCAAAAGAAACCCTCACTTCCGTATGCCATGTTAGTTTCTCAGCTGTGCAGGGAAAAAGGAGTGATTATTGATCAAATCTGGAAAACAGTGGACTATTTTGGCCCATTAGACAACTTCATTGAGAAATAGTCATGGAGGACAACCTGAAGAACAACCAGAGGCACCCCCTCCACCACAAGAAAAGCCATTCCAAGGCCCTGAAGAGTTCATTCCACCAAAACAACATCAGCAACAAGAGGATCTACCATACATACCAGTAGATGACAGAACTGACCGACAAATTCTGCTAGGATTGGAGACCACAATCAACCAACTCAGTCAACGTATGGAAGATTATGAACAAAACCAAGTAGCAATCTTGAAGCTACTGAGACAACATTTTGGAGGAGGTCCATCTACTTCCTAGAAAAAACTAGAGATTCTATCGAAAAACATTGCTATCTTTCACTCAGCTTTTTAATTATGCATTTTTACTTATGCACTTGAACTTTAATTTATGTTTTAAACTTGTTTGTTTTGAACTTTTTTGTGTTCTAAACTTCTTTGTTTTGAACTAATGTGTGTTTAAGTTTGATTATATTAATTTTGAAACTCATATTGTTAAGTTGGGAATTAAATTTTTATTCATGACTTGCAAGAATAATCTTAATCTGATCACGCGGGATTTTCATATTTTAGTTATGTATTATCTTAATATTTTTGTTTGAACTTATTCTTAAAAGAACAATTAGATTTCTTTATTGTTAAAAGTCTTGTGAAATATTACACTCTTTGCATATATAGTGGAGATGTAAAACCTATTGTAGATTTTGAACCAATCTTTCTTGGAGGGATACTCTACATCTACTCAAATACAAATCTTCGATTCTACGGTAAAGTTTCCTTGAATAATCTCATCCACTTTGTTTTGATTAGCACTTATTAAATTATATTATTAGCATTATCCTTAACTTTCATACAGAAATTATACAGATATATGATTTCTGGAAAATAATCTTAGGCCATGTTTGACTAAATTTTGAGCCTTAACCATACCTTTTACAAAATTATATCCTTAGTTAATTGTGATTGAGCCTAACAAACTACAAATTCTTTTTTGAAACCCAAGAAACACCTGAGCCAAATAAAAATATATTAAACCTACCTTGCTATCTATTTTTCTTGCACCCTCTTTTAAAAATAATAGAATACTGAGAGGCAGAAGAAGAAGAAAGGTAGAAAAGAACAAAGAAAGACAAAAGAAAGATCCCAGCCAAAGAAAAAAAATGTCTAAAAGAAAATAGAAAGAAAGAAAAGAGCCAAGAAAGTGAAAAATGGGAAAATGGAAAGAAACATGCAAAATCCTTGAAATAAGATGTGCCACAATACTAAAAGATAGCATTTGAAATCCAATGACGTCGTTTCATAAACCTTAGACTAATGGCCACATTACAACTTTATTAAAGTCCTTTTTAATTCCAGAAATTATGCATTTGTATCAATCCTATCATTCTAAAAAGGAAAATGTTAATAATATATGTTTAATATAGTGTTAATATTCTTTCATGAGATTATGTCAAAATATTTTATATTCAACTAACCGCTCTTTTGATTACTGCATGTGAAATTATTTGTTTTGTTAACTCTATTCCAATCACATGTAGTTTGTGAGAATAGTCACTATAACAGGTGTGTTTTTTTGCAAAGTGTATTCCTGGAAAAGACTGACATCAAAACTACCATGAAAGAAGGTAATATTTCTCAAGTAATTTTTGAAAATAAAGAAATCATTACACACACACACACAAGTTTTTATAAAAATATATAGATAATATTATAACTAACGTGTGTTACTCTTATAGTGATCGGAGAAAGAAGTATCTTGACAAGAGAGATGGAATATTGATTTAATTTTACTTGTGAAAAATATGAATTATTAAATTCCTAATTACTGAAGTTTGTAGGTAGTTCACTAGAAACCTTCAGGAGACAAAAATCGTCCACTAGGAATCACCTAGGGGTTTAAAAGGCTTGTTGCATCTGCTAAATGCATTCGTGAAAATCTATGAAAATGATTTCACCTCTGTTTGTATTTTATTGTATTGTGTTAAATAGTTTTTCTAGTTTACTAGGGACTAGTAAAGTCTAAGTTGGGGAGTGTGATTAACCTTAATTAGTATATAAATTAGAATAGTTAAATAAGTCAAATTAGTGAAATATAATAACCAAAAACTATTAATTAAAGTCAATTAGGGTTTGTGCGGTAATTTGGATTTTATGTGTGTTATGTTCAAAATTTTCAGAGTTTGATGCACATATATTACAAAATGCAAGGAACAAGATGTCAAGGCTTAAAACAATGAAGGACTCAAACATAATTTCCGCACATGAAGAGTCAGCATGCATGCAAGTTGATAATCCAGCAAGATGCCACGGTCAGGACGGTGGTGACGGTATCCGGACGGTCACCAAAGGTGGCTGATGATCAATTTTCCACCTCATGCTTTGCTTTGCTTATAAATATGGCATGCCTCACTCATTTGAAGAAGGCCGGATTCAAAGAGAGTTCAGAGAGAAGTTCAAGAAAGAAAAAGAAAAGAGAGAAAGAAAAAGAAAGAGAAAAGAAGTTGCAGCTCGATCTAGTTCATCATACACTTCAGTCCAAACTCTGTACTTCCACATTTCTATTATATCTTTCTATTCGGATAGTTGAACTGCCGTCACCTTTTTGTCATGACTGATAATAAAGGTGATTGTGTTTCAATTGTTCCTTTGTGAAAGACGTTTTAGGGTTTATATTTTAATTTCAGTAGTAATGAAAACTGGTCACACTCCTTGCTTGTCTGCAGCAATGGGTTTTTGTTTCGGATCTATGGTGTGTTTGATACGAGATTTTTAGATTTGCTTGTTCTAATTTTTTTTTAATGTTAGATCTACAATTTTCATGTGTTACATGTGATTTTCTGTGTTAGATATACAATATTCTGAATTTTCTAATTTTATGCTATTTGAATATATTCTTTGTTGAATTCTGATTATAGTGCTAGATATGATTTTTGCTGATTTTTGAGTTTATTCTGCTTGATTATGGTTTTTGTTCTTTGACAATTTTTGGATAGACTTTTTGCTTAAAATGTGTTGGATACACTTCTTACCTACTCAATATATCAAATGCTAGTCATATTGATGAGAAGAATTATGTGGTAATTTTCAGTTGGTGGCATGCAATTTTTTTTATTTTTTAGATTTTTTACAATGTTGGGTTAATTTAGGCTTGGGCTTGGGCGGGGGATGAAGGCGGGGATGGGGTGGAGGCGAAGATTACCCGCGAACGAGGATGGAGATGAAAGTTATACTCGTTAACAAGGGTGAGCCGGGGATGGACGCAGTTTTTTTAAGTGGGTACGGGGGTAGAGACTACACCCCCCCCCCCCCCCCGCCCCCACTTCGGTCCACTGCTATCCCTAGTGCTATTTTATTGATTAGGGAATTTCATTAAAATGCGGATAGAATTGATTCTAAGAGGTTCAACATCTTTGTGCGGGGAAAGATTGATTGATCCTAAAATGTTGCATTGTTTATAAGAATTTAAGGGTTAATTGCATTAATTAAATAGTTAAAGGGTTAAAAGTTAAATGATATTTTTACTAATGGGTGAAAATATGTTATTTTGAAATTACAGGGTCTTAAAGAGCAAAAATGGAAAGTTGAGGGGCTAAAGTGCAAAAAGGAACATTGAGACAATACTACCAGCGTTCAAATGGTCTTGCACCATTCGAATGGTGGGTCCCAGCATCAGCAAAAGACCCAAAGAAAAAGCTGCCAAAGTTTAGTGGAAGAGCACTGTCCGGATGGTGGAAGCTGGTGTCCAAACCGTGGTGAAACCAACTTACCTCTTTTTCTCCCATTGGTCAACAGTGGCAACGCTTGAATCTGATTGTCCCATTTTCGAAGCTGTCGCCCCAATCCCCTTCTATAAATGTGACGCCTCTAAATTCCGAAGTCCTTTCTCAACCCGTTGATTACCCATCAACCCGCGATAATACTAGTGAGTATCGCTTAAACCGATACCACATCGTTACACCCCATTCATCGGGATCATAACCAAAATAGAATTTGGGCAGAGTCTCATTTGTACCGGAGCTCTACCCAATACATAGCCTGTGCATTCGATAATCATATGACCATTCCAAGGCCCAAACCCCAAGGTATAGACTTAAAATTTAACCTATTACATCATCCAATGGTAAGGGCTTAAGAGGTGGAGGCCTAGAAAAGTTAAATTTAAAATTTCAATTTCTGTGAAGAGGTACTAGCACCTGTAAGTCGTGGTACTGGTACTTGGATCCTTGAGAAAATGGTACCAGTACCTATGAACCTAGGTACTAGAGCCCACTGTCTTCGGGGTACTGGTACCTGTGTGCTTAGATAACAATACCTGAGCTCTCTAGATGCCAAGTACGTGTGTTGTACCAATACCTAGAGCCCAGATTTCTCCCAAATATCCCAAAATCCAAATTTTAGCCATTCAATGCATACCATTCATTCATTTTACAAAAGAATAATGTCTCATTACATGCCTTAGTCAAAATACAAGGTTTGTACATGATTTATACAAGGCCAAAACAAAATTACATAAATGATTACAAATGTAATTTAAGAGCCATAACCATTTCTTCCTTCACCACAGGCCCAAGTGAGGGCCATCCAATGAAGCTTGTCCATCACCTGAAATATGTCCCTATAAAGGGTGAGCCACGCTCAATACTGCATCTCTTAAGGAGGCTACTCCCTAACTCAGATGTATATGAAATTTCACATGCTACTCATCACATCAAGCATTCACTTAAATACATATATGTCATAAATGAATGTTTCCATGCTATGTCATGAGGTGAAACCCATGCATCAAATGCAAACTTGAGCCCTCCACAGGCTCCTATAACACATGTTATGCTATGCGTATGGATCCAGGCATTCCAAGCCCCTGCCATTGATGTTAGACATCCAATGACCATTTTATAAAATCTTGTGTCTCTCTTGGGATGGGTATTTATGGACTTCCACCAACGGGTACCCAACTGACACGACATCTATGAACCTCCATCAACGGTTCCGCGTACATCGACACACTTTATTGACTCAATACCAACGAGAGTGAGTTTCCAAAATTACCTTGTCTTGCACCTGAGGGAGAATCTAGTTATTCTTGTTAATCCCGACACATATTTTCAATGCAACTCATGCCGTCGGTCAAACCTAGATCCAACCTTTCCAAGCCCACGTATTTCTTGATGTTTTTCGTTGTTGTTTCCTAGTCTCCTAGCATCACCCTCAAATATGTGTATGGGACTTATGTGTATAAGGAAGTGTCATTCTCCCTCGGAATGATGCAAGAGATGGGGCAACGGAATGGTGGAATATGAAAATGTACAATATGTGTGTAATGTTGTGAACAAAAGTGCTCCCCAAGCGCAAGGATTGTTTGAATGTCGTGTTTTATATGGAAAAGTATTCCAAGGTCATCTCCTCAAGGAATGAATGGAATTCTATTGAAGGTGATTTTGTTGAAAAAGGAAAAAAATGTAAAATCTTGTAGTTGGTTTTGGTGAGTTTTGTTCTTAATGAAAATGCAAGAAAACAAGTGTTGGCTAATCCAAAAGGGTCATTCCAATGGGAATCCCAACTCAGCTCAAAACTTTCCTCCAATGGTGCATAGATGAACAATTGATTCGTGGGAAGCTAGGGACAAGATGGTGGGGATCCAAATATAAACTGTGACTAGGCCTACGGAATATCAAAGACTCACAACCACATCCACTCTCAACCCAGTCAAACTGAACTATCGTACACCAAGAGGAGGAAAGAAAATGAGTTAAAATGGAAAACCCAAGAGGAGGTCTCCCTTGGATTAACCAACTTAAAATCTAGCTACTCTTGAAAGCAAGAAAAAAATGTGTAATATAAAGAGACATAATGAAGAAATGAAGTTTGAAACTTAACTTAAAGCAAGAAAACTTGAAATATAAAGAAAGAAATACAATACCCATTTTAAAGCAAGAAATTAAGAAAACTTGGAAGCAACAATGGTGGATTGAAGAACATGTAAGTAAACTTAAAATATACTTGAAATAAAGGAGATTACAATGCAAGAAATAAAGATTACAAGAGAGCTACAACTTACTGCAATGAAATGAGTGAAGAAAATGCAAAAACATAAGCTTTTATTACACTATTCATCATCTTCTTCATTGAACTACTCCTAAGCTTAGGTAGCCACCCTTCAAATGTGAATGGAATGCTGAATATATGGTGTGTGTGCCTTCAAAGTTTGTCCATGGGGGGTCCCTCTAGCTGTGTGAAAGGCCTCCCACCAATAGGGGGCTGAATGGATGGGTATGGCAGGCTTAGCCTGCATTCCCCAGGCTTCACCCTTCCTCTCCCATTCTCATCAATGCCAAGCCTCCAAAGTCTTCCCCTAGGGTGTAGGGGACATGTAAATATGTAAGGGATGTCAGGGGACAAGTGGAAGAATCAATAGTGGGACCTCCAAGCAAGTGGAGCATGAGTTGTAGGCGTTCTGGGCATTCTGCGCAAAACCTTCAGGAAGGTTTTTTGTAAACCTTTCGGAAGGTCGATTCTAGTAGGCAGAACCTTCCGAAAGGTCTTTCAGAAGGTGACAGCTCAGGATCACTTTTAGTAATATTGCCATAACTTTTGATCCAACCGTTGGATTGAGCTGAAATTTTGACATAAACATAAGATATCCAGATCTACAAGTTTCAGGTTTTTCACTTTTTTAGATTCGAAGTGGATCATGGTCAAACAAGGGAAAAAGAGCGATACTGTGTCAAGACCTTGGGAAACCAATGGGCTAAACCTTCTGGAAGGTTTATACCAAACCTTCCGGAAGGTTTTCATCCAAATTGCATTTTTCTTGGTTTCTTCACCTTCCAAGCCTTCCCATCCTCATTCAATGTGTCCATCTCTTGACCACACATTCACACTTAGTTGCAAAGCTCTAAAAGCTATCATTTATGCTATAATTACCTGCAACATCAAAATTTCCACATTATTCCTAACTTTGACTAGTTCTAAATAATTAATATGCAAATTTAAGTTAAAAAGCATGTAATGAGGCCAATAACTATGCAATTTTTTGTGCTCATCACGTTTCAATTCACTAAGGATGGTGTTTGATCAAAATCATGCACACATACCCACACTTATGTTGAATGCCCACAAATACGATGTTACCCATGCATATTCAAGTATAATGTACAATTGAAATTTACAATATCATGTTCATCATATAATGAGCATATCATGAACATATTCAATTTCCACAAACATTCACAATTTATCAAATGTCAAGTATATCATGAAGCATATAATAACATTTTCCAACACCACTAAGCATGTTATAGCATTTTCCATTCAAATAACACACTTAATCATCCATAGGCATTTCATTAAATACCTATAAGGTACAAATGTAAACACATAACATGCCCAAACAACATATTTTCATGAAATGCCTATGGATGATTAAGTGTGTACAAGGATTGATTTTAACATATTCTTATAACCATTTTCCATATTCTAACAACTCTAGCTATGTGTTATACATGAGGCATAGCCCTTGAAGCTCTTTTAGTGTATGTCTATGTACTAGAAGCTCCAAACACCCAAAATAAACCCTCCCAAGCTTGATCCCAAAAATCTCATCTTTGAGATTTTGATGAAACTCACGATCGTTGATATGGTTTTGTAGGTCACACCGCATAGATTGACTTTAGTTCTTGGCTCAAAGAAATTCGACTATCAGATCGTCGTAGATCAAAGGAAGAAAGTTGGAGAGCTTTGGAGTTTTCTCTTCTCTCTCTTTCTCTCTCTCTCTCTATATATATTTCTAGAATTGAAAGCAACAACATGGGGGAAAAAAATCTAATTTTCCCCCTTTTATACTCTCTAATTGCATGGCTCATAATGCATCACATGTCCCTCTTCGATTTATCCAATTTTATCTCAAGTCAATTAAATCTCATCTTGGGTTAAGTTTTTCACAAGTCCCACGAATAAAATCTAATCGCATTTATTTTAGTCTTGCGACACCTGATCGCCTTGTAAAACGTGAAAAATCTGACTTTTTGGGAATTTAACAAAAATTGATTGAGTAGCTAGATTTCGCGAGAAGAATCCAATAGTGAGGTCCATTTAGTCATCCGAGTTCTATAAAAATTTAGATTTTTAACCCGTATCGTAATGATTAATTACCATTTTTCTCTTATTAATAAAGTTTTAATTTTCCTAAGTTTTACAATAAATACCCCCCTCCCGCCAATTTTTCAATGGCTTCTTTAGTTACAGTTTAAGGATTTCCTAGCCTATTCACTCTTCTACATTTATTGATGACCTTTTCCTACTTGGAAGGTCGAACCTCTCTCACTTTTCCTAGCTTTCCTTGGCAATGGAAGGGTGGTGATGTTTCAATCTAACCTTGGGGAAGAGTTAGGAGCTTTATTTATGTTTTATTGTTTTGTTTTGTAATTTTCAATCTTACTTGGATGAATGAACATCACCTACTTTTCTAAGTTGTCTATGACTATGAAGATTGTGTAGTTTTTCATTAGCTCTTTAGTGAGGGGGAATGATTTGTGTAATATTGCTTGAGTTATGATAGTTCTATTTTTAGTTTTTTATTTATTGTTATATACCTCCCTTAAATGATGGATGGTACTCTCTCTTAATGTTTTGTACTTTGCATTCCTAATGTGTAACTTAGGTTATGCTCATGGTTTATGCAAGTACCGAGCGAGGGTTTAGTGTTATTTTCATTCTATCCTTTTTACATTATGTACTTTATGTATGATTCAATGAACTATTAAGTTGTGTTTTATGTAAAAGTTGGGAGATTGGTTATAGATGGATTAAGTCTTGGTATATCCAATGCTTTTGATTCAAATCATAAACCTTCCAGTCGATTAACGACTGTATACCTTCAGGTTTGTTAGGGCAATTAGTTGTGCTATGGTGGATATACCTTCAGGTAAACCTAACGGTTGTTATGTTATGGTTTTATATTAAATATCTTTTGATTAAGTAATCATTAACGTGGGGGTTAATTGTAGTATGGTAGCAATATCATAAACTCAAGTAATGACATGCATGTCCCTATCTCCGAACTAAAGAGTGTCTTTTTTCCATTTATTAAAAACTCATTTTTTAAGCAATCTATTTTCACATCTCTAAGCTCACACCATAATCCACTATTTCACAATTTTTCTCTAGGCTTCATTCACTCTTTTTCTGTTCAAGTTTCCAACAGATAACTCCCAGTGGAATCGACCTCAGACTTCACCGAGAATATATATAACTTGGGTATGTACAATAAAGATCAAGTCAAGGATATTTGTAGTGGATTCGAGATTTATTTTCTAGGTGGCATGTATAAATGTGATTCCTAGATCACAATTCAACCTTACCACCATCATGGATTTGTAGGAGGTGGCTTAGAGATCAAAATTTTGTTTGAAGGAAAAAGGCCAAGTTGTTGAATCAAGGTCAATTGATTGATACACACAAAATTTTGATTTAGATTTTCATTGGCTATATATTGTCATTGATTTGGGAGAACCAAGTTTATCCTAATGGGGCAAAGATATTATACACATTAGGGATGGGTCAAACTATGTGCTTTTCCATGATGACTATTTCTGAGATGAATAGGACATTATAGGACAAAATCCATCTGTTCCCTTAGGTTATTTGGTCACCTAGATATGTAGGGGTAGGAATTTTTGTAAAAAATGGAACGTTGAAGAAGAAGTGTCCAAATCTATTGGACAATACTGCTTTGATGAACAGTAAGAGTGTCATTTCTAAAGTTGTCGAACCTGGTGATGATGATGAGGAAGAAGATGAAGAGGGTGATGAGCTGGTAAGGGACCTAGTGGAAGTTTGGACTGATAAGGACCTTCTGCTCCATATCATTGAAAAGTAGAAATGGATTAGAAGGGAACTCACTGCACATGGAGAAATTCAGAGCAGTCTTCACCTTGGATCTCAAGACTGACCTGGTGTCTCATAGTATTTTGGATTTGTTCTCTATTTTCTCTTAATTAAGCTTTTGTTGTGACAAATAGGCTTTAGTCTTTAGAATGTAGTTTACCAAAGCCCACAGTCATAGATAGTTTAGTCAAGGCTTGGTTTAGTTAGATGTTATTTTATTTTAGAGTCACTTAATCAAAAACCATTTTGACCATCTATATATTATGGTTCCATTACAATTGTTTATGTGTTTAATTCGTTAATTTACGTGAATTCTGTTCATTTGACTTGATCAATATTGGATTAGGGAATATTTGATTGGAGCTTAAACTTGTAAAATTTTAAGCCTATTATGGAACTATAGTCTATACTTTAGTATCACAAGTTGTATTCCCAAATGGAGCTCAAATTAGATGCATGTCTAACCATGCTCAAAATAGAGTTTGGAAAACCATACATTTACTTTTAGACTTAATACACATAATAGATATGATATATATGCCCTGTGTGAGTTTTAAGCCATTTCTTCTTGGGGTGACATTAACATTTTCTCAATAAAGATGATTTCATTCAATGAATTTTATTGAATAATCTCATTATTTTGTTTTGATCATTGCTAGTATTATAAATAATTGTTTATTTATGAATTCTTCGCATATGAATTGTGTTGCCAATAGCTATTGAGATATGATTTTAGGCCATTGTTGATTTAATTTGAGCCTTAGTTTTATTCTTGTCATATTATTGTTGTCCCTAGAAGTTGTGATTGAGCATTTTTAAACAAATTTTAATTTTTAAGTCACATATAATACCCAAGCTAGAAATATGAAGAATTTTATCCTACCTTGGTTATTCTGGGATTGATTTAATAGCATTTCATAAAAGAGTGAGGACAACTTTCAGGGAGAGAGAGAGAGAGAGAGGAAAATGAAATGAAAAGGAAGAGGTGAATTTCTAATGCTTATGATATTAAAGGCATACATGCCTATTGTAGAACTGAAAAAAGAAAAAAGAAAAAAGAAAAGCAAAGAAAAGAAGGAAAAACTCATGAGATGGTGTTATAAAATTGTGCTTCTGAATGATGACAAAGAGCAGTGCAATATTAGGGTTAAGCAAAGTAATGTTCTCTCAAGATAGCTTTTTGAATTTCTGTATATCTTTTGTTTCAGAAACCCTTATCCTAATGCCCCATTACAACTATAGAAAGGACCTATTTGATCTCAAGAGTAGATTGTTTGATGCATGAATTATATGGATGAAGATGAGATTGATTATTTTTTTTAATTTAGGTATTGATCTCCTTTTATGAGATTATGATAAGTCCTTTTTTTTTGAAATAGTGGTTATTTTATGCGAGTTACTTATTGCTTCAATTTTTACTAACGTTGTTCCCATATGATACTGTGAAGTATGAATATTCACCATAATCAGAACAAATTTTTTGCTGAGTGTATATCTTGGTGAGGGTTGCATTAAGCTAGCCATTGATAGTTGAAGGAGTGAGGTATTGTTCACAAAATATCTAAGCTTGCATAGTTATTTCACACCACGCACGAGTTTTCGATGAGAATCCAATATGTGAATAATATTGTGTAGCCTTTAATTCTACAATGTGGTTTGATATAAACTTCTTGATTTTAGTTTGGTTAAAGTTATATATCTAATTTAGGTTATTAGTAAATTAAAAGAAGTTTGTACGTATCTTCACTGAAAACATTCACAAGACTATAACTCATCCACTAGGGGTTTAAAGGCTTGTTGAATATGTTAACTACAATTGTGAGTCCTACCAAAGTGGAATTGTATTTTATTAGCTTGTTTTTTAAAAAAAACAAAAATTTAATTTTTGGGATGTATATATTACTTGGGACTAGTAATGTTCAGGTTGGGTATGATTAACCATCAAAAGTGTTCATTTATTCTATTTAATGATGAGTTAACTACATGATAATTGAGCTTGTGCATGTGATATTCTTGGATTTTGTATTATGATGTTTGTTCTAGTGTTTTGATTTATTTTGCAAGTAAATTGGTTGATTTAAAGAATTATTGGACAAACAAGGTAAAGAGGACACTTGGGGAAGAATTTGAATGGACACAGGAATGTTTTAGTAGCAATTTGAAGCATCGGCCATTGAATTAGAGCAATTTAGATACAAGTGGAAGTCCAGTCCCATGCTAACTTAGAGGAGCATGCAAAACGAGGAGTTCCAGAAACATAGAATCATCTGAACATAAGCTTGATGTCCAAATGCAATGATTGGTTTATTGATGACATTTGACGTGGCAACATCAGCATTTGAGGTGAAAAGACCATCCGAACGTGCATCCTCCATCTAGACACAAGTACTAAAGACCACAAATCTAGAGAATTATAACTGGTCGAACTGGAATGGGACCATTCAGACACATAGTTGATGAAACGTGAAGACCATCTAGATGTAAGTCTAGCATCCGGACACACCTATGCATTCAGCTTTTAAGAGACTTTCAGTTGTCCGGACACAAGTTTACCATTTGGACACGCCTCTTTGGTCTAGACTTTGATATTTTCTTTGAAGATTTTGAATTTGGCATGGAAACCTCAAGGAGATAGCCTTAGATCTCTTAGTATAAATACTAACTCGCTCCTATTGAGAGGGGATAATTTTTCCTAGTTTTTATATTATTTTTTTTGGAAATTTTGTGATCTACCATGACTTGTGAGTAGATTTTCTTATACCCTTTAGCGTAGGGTATGTATCTATAGTTGTGATTTAGATGTTTATGCATCTTTTCTAAATCAAATCCAACCTTCAATTACACCTTAATAGTTCTCCCTGTATTTTCTTCATAAATTCCCTTTGATCTCTATGTTACAACCTCGAACATCACTAATAATGATTACACTTGACAACCTGCACTTAGGTGCATTCTTTTTAGGATTAAGCATTCAGATAATACCAACCAAAATTCTGATCAAGGCATGGTTTAAGTTGATAACAATGAAATAGCTTGGTGGTGGTTGGATGCATCCCTATATCATTTCCCTTGAACAAAAGAACACCAAGGACGATAAAAAATCTCCAATTATTAGGGGTCAGCTAGATAGGGGAAAGATTCAAGTAGAAAAGGGCTTCCCCAATGTAGCTAGGAAAGATTTATCTAAGCCCGACAGTGAAGAACACCTCATAGAAATAAACCTCATTCAGAGAAAATCAATGATTTGTATCTGCTTAAGATGGAAGGTAGAGACACTAATTCAAGAAACTGGTATAGCGACTTAAACAACTTAAGGTCATTAGGCATAGCCCTTGACGAGGACAGCAACCTTTCCTCTTGGTCCGAGTGGATCCGAGCATCATGGAGTCGTAGATCGTAGAGAAAAGGTGAAGAAGCTCTCTCTTTTCCTTCTCTTCTCTTTTGGGTAATGGCTGAGTGTGTGTGTGAGGGAAAAATTCAGATTTTCCCCCCTATTTATATTTCTCAATACTTTGCCCACAATTCGGCACATGACCCTATTTTTTTTGGTCCGTTTTCGTCCCGAAACGATTAAATTTCATTCCGGTTTAAGTTCAAAATATTTTTGTTTTAACTTACCTCAAATAATTTTCCAAATTTCAAAATTTTATTAAAAATTTCGTTTTTGGGGTCACCCGAAACTCGACCGTCTCGTAAAATGTAAAAAATTCGACTATTTCAGAATTCGATGCAATTTGACAAGATAACTAGATTTCATGAGACAAATTCAATAATGAGGTCCGTTTCGTCATCCGAGATTTAGAAAAATTCAGGTTTACAACTCGTACTGTAGCGATAAATTACCGTTTTACCCTTGTTTACAAAAGTTTAAATTAATCGGGTTTTACAATAAATTTGATCCTCACATATACTTATAAGTGAAACAGTCATTATAGTTAGAGAATTCTTTTCTGACTGTGAAAACCTTGGTGAGATTGGCCTCGAAACTAGCCTTGGATAGCTAATAGGAATATAAATTTTGTTTGGTAAATCCCTTGAGTTACATGATCATATCACACACACACACATGAGTTTTGGATGCTAAAATAATTGTGAATATTCTTGCATAGCCTTTAAGTCTGTAGTAGAGCCATGTGTGGATTAATTTCAGTATTTATGGTGTGTCTCTAGTTTCATGGTAATTTGAAAATAATAATTTAAATTATGGATAGATGAATTAAAGTTTGTAGGTATCTTCTCTAGAAACTTTCATGAGACAACACTCATCTACTATGGGTAACCTAGGGGTTTAACGGCTTAGTGCATAAGCTAAATGCATTCATGTTGCCTATTAAAGTGATTTTTTAATTCTAATTTTTCAATTAATTTATGCATTTATTAGATGGTTTATTATACTTTAAATTCTTTTGCATTGTAGATGTTCTTTTGTATTTTAAATTTCATTGCATATACTTTAAAATTTTTGGCACCAATGGAATGCGATTAAAGACTTTCCTTCGGTACATTTTTGAGATTTAGGAGTTATATTTTTAGTTAGTTTTGATTTAATTCAGAAAAATTGAAAATTCAGAAAAATTGAAAATTCAGAAAATTTTTCAAATTTTGTGCAAAGCTACCAGTAGGTCGAAACTTGTTTCCTATCGATAGAACTTTGTTCGGTCCGAAAAAAATATGAAAGGGAAGTTTAATCAATAAAATCATTTCATTACTTCAAAATACAAAGAACCAAACTTCCAAAACCCTCGATAGGTTCCAAAAAACCCTAGGCATTCTCCCTTAATCCTCAAATCCCTCCAATACTCTATTGATCTTTGATTCCTAGTGTTGATTTTCGGAAATGACACCAAAAAGGGTTAAAAATCCAGGTTCTTCAAGTGAGGTTTCTTGGTTTTCTTTGCTCCTTGGTTGGATTTTCTTTGCTTCTATGACATCTGTGGTGGTTTCTAGCATGGCTAGGATGATAGGTAGCCAAGAGAAAGCATAACCCTGAGCCAAGGCTTAGGCACAAACTAAGGGGAAATGGAAAGGGAAGGTGCTGGATTCTGAGAAGGAGGATAAGCATGAGAACCACCTATGCATAAGAAGAGGAAGAAATTAGGCTATAAAAAACCATTGAGAAAATAGGGGTGATGTGTGAGCGAATGGTGTATGGGAACAGTTCAAGAAAAAATGCACTAGCTCGAGCCATCATTGATAGTGGAATTGTGTTTTTCTTTAAGCCAGTTAAGGGGTATTTTCTATCTCTTTGCCATGATTTTTATACGGGGTTGACTGTTTTGGATGTTGACTTGGTGAATTTGAGGACTGCTGTCTGTAGGAAAGTAATAGAGGTCACTCTGGAAAAGATAGCCAAATACTTGGACTATAAGAGGCTTAGCCATTTGAGATATACAACTTGCATATAGAGTTCACAACTAATGACCCTTCTGAATATGTCAAGGAGAAATACGATAGGCCAGACCAGTTTAAAGGTACTTTTATCCACAACCATTTGGATGCCCAGTATAAATTGTTGAATGAAATTATTCATTACAATATCTACCTAAAGGGGTCTGAGAAGAAGCCAGGGATGCTAAAGATTGTTCTTTTGTCAGAGTTTATGTCAAGGTTGAGGATTAACATAATCATGATGATTTGGGGTGTGTTGAGAGATTGTTGCACGATAAGGAGACTGAAGGGGAATATGTCGTTTGATAGTATGATTACCAAGATCTGTCTAGGAGCTAGGGTGAAGAAGTTGGCATCTGACAAGCTTCGTCATCCTAAGCTAGGCCTTATCAGCAATGTTGAGAGGAAGAACTCTACAATATGAGACTATTGATGTTGTTATTGAGACTGCTCCTACTTCTCGAACTACTATGCATTAGGGAGTTAGCAAGTTAGAGGAGAGGTTAGGTGGTATTGAGAGTGACGTGAGGGTTGCAAGGTGATCCTAAGATAGGTGGAGACGAAGGTGGACATGTGTGTGAGGTTCCTGAAGAGATTGTTTGAGGATACTTTTCTGGGAGAGGCATTTCCAGGAGAGACTCCAACACCTATTTCTAATCCTACTTCTAGACCAGGGTCTGCTCCTATTGTTGTTGCACCTCTTAGTGTAGTAGTGAGGGGGACACTTCAGAGGAGGAGAATGAGGATGATGAGGAGGGGGATACTTCAGATTCTTAGGTTACGTTTGGTGACAAGTTTTTCATTTTTTGGAAAAAATAAAATAAAATAAAATAAAAATGCGTTTGGTGAATGTTTTTGTTTTTTTATTTTTTGAAAAGGACAACATATGGAAACATCTAAAATGATGTTTTTCAAAACAGCCAAAAATCAAAAAATGCGGGCACCTGTGGGGCACTTTAATGAGATCCCAACTTTGATCCTCCTTAGCAAAAAAAAAATAATTTTTATTAATTGAGTATAAAACCCCTTTCCCTTTCTTTTCCCTTTCCCTTTCCCTTTCCCATTACCTTTATCATCTCTATGCTTTTTTCTCTCTCACCCCTCTCCAACCTCTTGCCTCTCTCTTTCTCTCTCTCGTTAGTGTGTTCTTCAACAAAAGGAGGGTTTTGGGTGGTTTTTGGTGGTGGCTTTCAATGGGATTGGATGGTGAATTTTTAGGGGGTTGGTTTTTGGGGGTGGTGGATGGTGGGTTTTAAGGTGTTAGGGGTGTTTTTAGGGGGCGGAGGGTTTTAGGGTGTTGGGGGTGGGTTTCAGGGGGTTTGGGGGGATTTCGAGGGTGGTGGGATTTTGGGAAGGTATTACTATCTATAATCATTCATATCATGAGAGTAACTAATAAAATTCATTACTGACAGAAATTCTATTCATCATCCATAATAAATAAAGCATTATCCAAAAACAATACGCAAAACCATGATAATTATATCCAAAAACCAAATATTATCTTGCAGCATAATAAATTAAACATTGTCCTTAACATTGTCTCAAAATTAATCTCCAAATCTAGAACATAAAGGAAACAGCTCTAAGCATCCACCTCGGGATTCACATTCCCATAAATCTGAGCTTCCTAATTTACCAGCTCATCCAATTCGAGCTCTTCCTTTAGACTGTAATCTGAAAAAGATGTTGTTTGAAGGGGTGAGCACTAAGCTCTGTAGAAAAATCCTCCCAAGTTCGAACAATGTTTTGAATACATATAAAATAGGTCGGCCCTTTTTTTCAAAATATCATATATATTACTTTTGAAATAAAACAGTGACAGTTCATTCGATCTCAAGTTTACGTAGTATCAATAAATTATGAAGTTGTAAAATCAACTTTCAGATAATAAATCATTACCTACACTATATCTCAGGTATGTAGTAAGACTTAGCATGAATACACACATTAAGAATATCCTAGCTCACACAAACACACTCAATCCTCGCAAGGATACACAACTTTAGGAAGGGTGTATACCGACGCATCGTTGATGATTAATCCAACCTAGGAATAGTATATTAGCCCTTAATCTCAATACCGATGAGTGAATAGTGGTTTAGTCCTTGCAAAGCACTAATCCCACTACGAGTGGTAGGAAACCTTCAAACCCACTCAGAGTAAGAAACACATTGTCCCACTCTACGATACCTATTCAACGGTCACTCATGTTCATCAAAACATCCACACAAGAGATACATTAGAAAACCAATTCACCAAATCATAGATAAACCAAAAACATTAATTCCATAGGTATTCTTCCAACAGAATAACTCAAGAAAATATTTAAGGGATCATCAAGAAATATAATTTTATTGTTCAAACAACAAATTAGAGTTTTTAAATCAAGAACAATGGAATATCAAGGGTAAAATCTATATTTCTTGAAAACTAGGGTTTTGATAGCAAGAATGAGATTTTTTAAGGCTAGAAAACGATAACCTCATTCATGACATGATACAATTTGTGAGAAAACTAAGAAACAATGATTTCGTAACATAAACATATGATTTAGAATCAAAACATACATACAAATTAACCCTATTCTCAATGACCAAGTTTAGGAAGAAACCCCTACCTTAATTCCGCAGTTTATGTGTACACTTAACGTGATTGATCTATTCCAATGTGAGAATCTCTCTTCAATCTTTTATTTCTCTTCTTATTTCTTGCTCTCTAGGTTAAGAACTGATGAAATAGGGCTAGGGAGGACATCCTTTGGTATTTATAATACGAGAAAACAATCTAATCAGAGCAAACCTGATACTCAAAATAAAAACAGTACGATCGAACTAGAGGATTGATGTTTGAACTATCTAAAGGATGTTCTAATGTAATATGGGGCATTCGAACGTAGTTTGCTCCAAATACTTTTTCTTTTCTATCAGAGTTTTTGTTAGAAAGTATTGGGACTAATTTTCGTTCGAAAGGATCCATTTGCGTTCGAACGGATTCATTGGTGTTTGAACGGACTTTAGTTTTTACCTGAACTTCGAAGGAAGGTTTGGTCTGGTTAGAGGTCGATTTAGGAAATTTTTGTGAAACACACTTTTGTAGCCCTAGAAGTCTAGTGTCCACGGTAAACATTTCAGATCAAACGTAGATTGGGGTTGAAGTTATGGTCCAAATACCGAGATAGTGTCAAATTCCTTCCTACCCGATTTCTTTCTAAAATGCACTTTAACTCCACAATATTTTTTAACTTCTATTACACCCCATAACACCTCTCTTAACGTTTTTATTTCTACTCTTACAATCTATATAGTTCATTCTTACGTCATTACATATATAAGCAGTACAAAATAACTATGTCACTATATTAAGATAAACATATGGGGGTTTACAGTAAGTTTAGGTGGTGTTGAGTGGTGGATTTCAAGGGGTTTGGGGTGGGTTTTCAATGAATTTGGGTGTTTTTAGTGGTGGGTTTTCAATGGGGTTAGGTGGTTGTTAGTGGTGGGTTTAGGTGGTGGATTTTCGGTATAATATCAAACATGTTTTTTATTTTTGTTTTCACAATTTTTTAAATATAAATGACTACTAAACATGTTTTATATTTTCAATTTTTATTATAAAAAAATCAAAAACTAGTTTTATTTTATTTTTTTTAAAAAAAACATAAAAATGAAAACATTACCAAACGCATCCTTAGTGATTTACTTTTGGACCTATTTCACTACTTTTTGTGTTTTCTTTTAATTTTGCTTGTCTAGTTAACATATAGGTTTTAGAAGAACTTAGGATGTTTTTTTTTGGGTAATAATAGCCTAGTAACCAATGGGCCTTTGATCCAATGGTGTTCCTTGTCTCGTAAATGCTTTGCCTTCTTGAGATCAAGGGTTCAAGTCTCTTTCCTCAAAAAACAATTGCCTAGTAGAAGAACCTCAGATAGTAGACTATTAAATTTTATTCTTTTTGTACCCAAAAGCACAAATATATATCTATATATATATATATATGAAGTCTTTTTGATTCCAGATATGTGACATAATTTCTTTTTGAGCATATGCATATCAATTTATGATATTTATTATGATTGGATTATGCTTTGCAATTTCTAGTGTAATGTTAGGATTGTTATGTTTGTTTCTCTTTTGTTGGTTAAGGGACTAGCAAAGCCTAAGATGGGCGGTGTGATGAGAACTATAATATTGCATATTTTAGGTTTCTTATCATTATATTAGCTATGTTATTTACCTATTTCCCTTGTTTTAGTTTAGTTTTGTCTTTTACAGAGAATATTTGTGTTTGTAGGTAAATTAGTGTATGAGTGAGGTTTTGTAGTCATTTTAGCGTTATAGAGGACTTGGAGGATGAGTTAGAAGATCCATGAGTCAAGCCAAGAGTATTGCAAGCATAATTAAGAAAAAGGTCAGTCCTACTGGTAGATCTTCTACCGGTTCAACAAGAAGCAGAATTGAATTCTACTAGTAGCAATACATTCCTACTAGTAGAAGTGAAACAAAAACTTTCCTACCAGTAGGTTGATACTATTCTACCGGTAGGTCTAAAATAGAAGATTATTCTACTAGTAGTTGTGAAGAGCTACAAGTTTGTCAGAGACAGAATGCAATTCTACCAATAGGTCAAATTATGCTTCCTACCGGTTGGTTAGTGTTCTACTATTGTGAGGACTTCTTTGGAAAGTTGATCTGTTGGGATTTAAAAGAATGAGTTATTTGGTTGTTTGAATAATTAAACACATTAGATATCTATATCTTCTTGCTTACCCGTAAATAGTTAAGTCTGGTACGGGTAATTTTTGAAATTACTGCGATAAATAGGAATGTAATTATTTCAAAATTAGGTCAATCAACTTAAAAACACAATTGTTATTTTCAATGGGTAGTAATTGAATACTTTTTGCTCGAGTGCATTTGAGTACAATCTTGAGTGACTCATAAAATTCGGTCAAATTGTCTATTCATAGTGAGATGAACTTTGACAATTAATCAGTATTTTCTTTAATTGTTATTTCTTAGTTGATAATTTCTTCAACCAATCTTCCAAAAATTCAGAGTTTTTTTACTCATCTTTTCCTACCACCCTTGAACCACCTGTTTTCATTGAGGAGAAGACCTTGATAAATCGACCAGGTTACAACATGATAATCTTCCTACGCTTGAGAAACCTTTATTATTTAACCCACTTTTCATAGCAATCACTCGAGTCTCACAAGATATTTCTAGTTGATCCAATATGCATGAATTGTGGATGATTGCATTCATCTAGTCCAAACAAGGTGAATCCTATAAAACAATTCATCTACAATGAAAAACCTAAACATATCACTTTTCAGGGAAGATACCTCTTTAGGTCTAAATACACTAATCCTTTTACGGTAATGGCCCAAAATGAATGTAAGCACATTCTTTAGTATAAAATGAATGGTTGGCTTTATGCATAAGCCACTAGGGCCACCACCCAAGGCTCCATATGTATTGAAAAATCAAGGGGCCCCAAATGAAATTGTAAAATTGCTTTAAAAAATTAGAACCCTCAATTTTCACCTTATTTTTTAGTCTTACATGAACAATATATAATATAAAAATACAGTCTATCTCCACATATAATATTTTTTATTTCTTACGATAAAAATCGTTTTTTAGATTAAATATCTATCACCTAGTTTTTTAGATCAAATTAGGGACCCTTTATCTATATTGGATTTTTTGGCTTATAATTATCTTTTAAAAATTCATAAAATCACTAGAAAATAAACTGAGTAGGAGTTTCTTCAAAGAAGTCTCATTTATTTTAAAAACTCAATATATAAAAATTCTAACACACATTCGTCATTTGAATAATTATTTATCTAAAAAAATAAAATTTTTATTCTCTTTCTTATATCTTCGCATGATAACAACTTAATTACATTAGTATTCCAACACAAAAAATTTGAATAGTATTCTTGCATCGCAAAAAAAAATAAAATATTTTTTAGATAGATATATTTTAATATAGTGATAATTATTTAGTACCATATGTGATGCCCAAATTTCCTGAGGATCCTAATTACCCGTTAACCCTTGTTAATTATCCCAAGGACATGGTTCCGGTGGACCAATCCTAACAGAATTTTGGCGGGGTCTCATTTGTACATAGGGCTTCACCCAAAACACAACCTAAGTCAATAATAATTCCTATTGACCTTCCATGGTTTAACATACACATTTAATCCATTACATGCATTAGACAACTATAGCAAGTTCAAATGTAAGTCATTCATTAAAACCAAAAGAAGAGTTTAGATTAAATCCCATATACAAGCCTTTACAAAAATTATACAATGTTGTATAATTCAAAATACTACAAGGCTATCAATTTTACAATTGGGACCTAAAATCTATACATCCAAGAAAAGAGCCCGAGCTCCAGCTCCTTCATCAAAGTGGATCCATGTGAGGGTCATCTGCAGATGCACACATAGTGCCTAAAAAATATTCCCACAATGGGGTGAGCCTAAGCCCAGCAGGGTATCTCCTATAGAAAATACCTCACAACCCAAATGTATATGATATGAATGCACGTTCAACACAACAAGCATATAACTCAAGTAACATGTAACTTATACTAAGCATGCCAACCATAAATGATGTTTCATGAATGTATGTCTATCTTCGAACCCATTCTCTGGTTCTCATGCACGACACATTATGTAATGTCATATCATGAACCGGGCATTCTAAACCCTGTCATTGATATTATACACACCCAATGGCTACTTATTAATTTTTGTATCTTTATGGGGCCGATAATTCTTGGACTTCCACTAACAGGGAGTTTTAAGGGCAT